>JAPYZC010000353.1:0-72479 GCA_030522665.1 Ichneumoninae sp. A BG-2022a
TCAGCTCCTCGATCAAGTCTTCCCCCCGCCGAGCGCCTACCCAGTCTTCTATCCAGTTCACCAAGTCCTTTTTGATTAGCCTTCTGGCTTCGGGGCAGATCCAAATGTGTTCCAGATCCTCCTTTTCAGCTCCACACAACCTGCAGCTTCCTACCGCGAAACCTTTTTTCTCGAATCTATGCAAATTTCCACATCTTAACCTCGTCCATTCCTCCTTCTCCCATCCTCTGCATCCCAATATTTTTCCGGTTCCACTCCTTCCTTGATTCGCTTATAGATTGGACTAAAACTCGACTTGTCCACCTTAAGCCAGTCCTTTTGCAGATCTTGCTCCTTCTTTCTTTCAACTCCTGCAATCAACCACTTTGCCAGAGTTAAGAAAACCGAATATTATAGTTTGCGAAAGTGCGTGAACGGGTGTCACGATTGACGTACACGTGGCTCTGCATCGTGCCCTACACTACATTCGTGCCGAGTTCATCGGCTCTGACCAGGCGTCGCAAGTCGATAGACTAAATGATCGCAGTTTACACAATGCGTGATTATCTTTTGAGTGAGAAACTTTCCGACGGTTTTGGAATATTCGGAGAACTTCACAGAATTGGCATGCACGCCCTTTTGACGTATGCAAGATCTAGAATTTTTTTTATCCAACAGAACAGATGCTGTAAACATTTCAGCGGCCATGTTGGTTTCCGCGACAGTTTACAATATACGATTTTCTTTATTCTTCGGAAGATTCTGACCAAAATTCGAGTGCACGCCGAATTGTTTATGTTATTAATACAGTCCTACAAGATTTGAAGCATACGCGTCGCATAGTAACGATGAATAATGATAACTAAGAAATCGCCTATTTTCGTCGGTATAACAGGAAGGTCCAGCAGCCCCTTAAGGTAGTTCTGTCGCTTTGTGTTCATTTCCCATAAGTTCGAGAAAAATTAGATAAAATTGCAAATACTTCTCGATGGTATCAAAATCTGAAAAAAATGCATGCATATTAAAGGTACTGAAAATATTAATTTTGCATAATAAAAAGTCCAAATTGTTATTAACGAATTAAACAAAAAATGTATTGTTTAACAAATTACTCGGCAACCTAATTTTTTTTATTACGAACATGATTCGTTCATTTTTATGAATACGTATACATTTTTCAGATTTTTAAATTTGCTTGGAATTTTGGGTTTTTTTTTTTGCATATAAAAAAATTCAAATGAAATTGTTACTCCCTTTAGGATGATTTTTTTTCGAATAATTGTAATCGAAGTTTAACAAAGGAACAAACGCGATTAGATTAGTGATATCAGGGCGATTCAATGCATTGGAAAAATTCTATAATCAATCAAAAAAAAGGATGCTTGAAAAAAGTATTTTCTATACAAGAAGTGTATTGTACTTCCGCCGAGTACAAATGCTCGAGAAACGAAGTCAAACAAAAGTAAGAAAGCGATTAGATCAGTGATATCCGAGAACCCAATGTGACCGATACATCGAAGAGATTCCATAATCAACGAACAAAAAAAAGACTGTTTGAAAAACGCACGATATAAAAATAAGTTCATCATAAACGTTTCATCCGTATTTGCTCTTGCGCCGAATCTCATTCGCTCGTATTTTTCATTCGAGTAGAAATCTTCGAGTATAGAAGTTTAACAGAAGTTAAAAAAAAAAAAAATCGTTCAGATTGGTGATATCTGGGTAACCCAATGTGACCGATACATCGAGGATGTATCGAAGAAGAGATTCCATAATCAACGAATAATAAAAAAACGACTGTTTGAAAAATGCGTGATATAAAAATACACTAGAATCTCGAGTTTTGCGCTCTCGGTTTCCTGACCAGTCCCCACCACGGAGCGAATATCGATCGGCACAGGAAGCTGTGGGCCATGCTCGACAGTTAGTACGGGCGAGGCGTCCACAACCTCCTCGTTGTGAACAAAATCGAGGTCCTAGTGCAGTGCATCATAAACGTTTCATCCATATCTTCTATTGCGCCGAATCTCATTCACGCGTACACTAGGGCCTCGATTTCATGAACAGCGGCGGGACCGCTGTTCATGATCGGGTCGAATTGGGTCTGTGTAGAGTTTTGCTGTGTCGAGTCGGTGGTATATCAACTTTTATCGTGTGCAGTTGGTAATGTGTTAAATTTTCCTGTGTCGAAATGGTGATGTGTCAAGTCTTGTCGTGTTCAGTTAACAATGTATTAAATTTTACTGTGTCGAGATGGGGACCCGTGGACGGTATATCAACTTTTATCGTGTGCACTTGGTAATGTGTTAAATTTAATGGTAATGTGATGACGAGCCGAGTTTTGACGTGTCCAGTTGATCATGTTCAGAATTTTTTCGTGTACAGTTGCCTGTGTCAAGTTGGGTCTGTGTTCAGTTGGAATCTGTAGAAACGGAGCACTGCCCGAAAATCGAGGCAGCGCATGCCCCGCCCATACTAACTGTCGAGCATGGCAAATAGCTTACTGCGTCGATCGATATTCGCTCCGCGGTGGAGACTGCTGCGAAAACTGAGACCGCACAAGTCCAGGCCCTAGTGTATTTTAATTCGAGTAGAAATCTTCGAGTATCGAAGTTCAACAGAAGTAAAAAAAAATGCGATTAGATTGGTGATATCCGGGCAACGGTCCGGGCTGAGGTAAACCGAAGACCTGGCGGAGTGCTGTAACCTCACGAGGAGAACCGGGGAGCTAAGCGCAACGGCGCCGGGCTTTTTAAAGCCGATCGACTATATTTAGTTTTCGTAATTGTAAGAAACGGGGTTATTCGTCGGAGTTCCGAAGCGGTCGCTGACGTATATTCCAAGTACGCGTAGCATGTTTCTATAATGAATCTACCGGCGCGTTACCTGCCGGCGGTGCGCCTTATCAGTTATCAGTTATACTTTCGTAATTGTCGGGTGCGAGCGAAGGCGAGTGAATTCGTTCCGACGATTCCGGCACACTTGATAGCAGTCGGTCGGGATAACGAGTACAGTGAAAAATAATGATAATAACGATGGCGATGAAGAGAAAAATAATCCGTAGGATGATTTGAACAGCTTTGTAAACTGTGATTGTAACTGGGCTATCGGCAACGTTTTATTTTTTTCTTAATTAGAAATGTTGTTTTAAAAGAGCTGTCTCGAATTTTCGAGACGCACGTACGCCACTCAGTTCGAGACCCAGTTACGAAATTGAAATTTTCCACGCCATCTTGACATTCATTTGATTAACTTGTGTCGCGAACGATTCCAAAATTGTTTACTGTAGCTTTTTTTTAAGATTGAAAAAATAATTATTTTAAATCGTAAGAAAAATGAAAAGTTTCCTACGTGGATTTAGTGCAATGTAAATTCCATGCGTCATATCTGGATCTCTGGGAGATCGAGATAGGCGACATTTTTTATAGACACACAGTAGGGGAGCTTTGTATATTTAACCGACTTTCCCTAATCACAAAGCTCAACCATTATTTATTTTTATATTTTTACCATTTTTTTTTGTCAACGAACTGTATTTTTACGAAAAAAAATAAATGTAAAAATAAGAAAAAAAAGTTGGATGTTTGTGGACAAAAAAACCTTGTTAAGAGTGCAGAATCGTTTTTTACCGGGAGTCTTCGCGTGTACATGTAAAATGTACACATCAATTACTGACACGACGTCGATTAAGCAAAATGAAGTCTAATAATTGAGTTTTTACGCTTCCACGTGCGGGGAGCGGGGGAAAACGGTACTCAATTTCAGATGAGACTGTTTTAAATTCTGTTTCAAAATAAAATAATATTCCATTTAAATATACATTTATACAACTTATTATTCCCGAAACAGAAACGAGACTAAACTACTTCGTACCTCTGAAAGCATAGATTCTTTGAAACTCAAGAAAGAAATTACAAACGAACTTTGCTCGGTTTTTAAGCAGGAAATAAAAATCGAAACATTTTTTTGTGGCTATATTCGTTCGTTTGTTATTTCTCTCTTGAGTTTGATAGAATCTGTGCTTCAAGAAGTACGAAGAAGTATCGTACCGTTTTTCTTTCAAGAATATATTATTACCGGTATAATATAATTTTTTTTTTGAGACCAAGCTTCGTTAGGTTTTTAAGCAGGCAATAAAAATGTATCATTTTTTTTGCCTATACTCCTTTGACCTTGAAAAAATTTGTTCGATTATCCGGTTCTCGCCATTGCAGCAAGAACTATGCTTAACATTATACTGCAAATCTAAAAAAATTGTCGACGCCAATAATAATATTATCCTGATTTTTTTTTCATTGCAGGCTGAAGAATGGCCGACAAACACCGACGACCTCTTCGACTCGATATTCAAGCTGGACAATCAATTCAACCTAATCGAGAACGATCTCGAGGAGATTCCGTCGTCGTCGTCGGACAGCGGATTGTCGAGCGTCCTGAGTCTGTCGTGCGAGCAGCAATTGAGTCCGTTGCTGCCCATCGAGGAGGACCAGACCGAGATCAGCAATTCGGACCTGAGCAGTCCGCAGGATTTCATGGATTTCGATTCTCTGGGAAGTCCGAATCAGTCGGTCGACAGTCCCGCCGACAGTCCGATCAGATCGGTTATGAGTTCGAGTATCGGCTCTCCGGCCACGGACGTTACGGAAGAAATGGAATTCGAGCCGTCCCTCGTCACCGTTGCCGAGCCGAGCGTCGCCGAGGAAATTGCCGAGACAACGGCTGTCCCGAGCATGGAACAACGACCCATTATCGAACGCGGTAAGGGCACATCAACTGGCAGGAGAATTCTCCTCGGTTCGCCTGGCAGCGCTATGCTCGGCGAACAATACGCGTCCGAGTCTGCAGAGTTGCCGGCGACGAAAATGTGACACCGAGAGACAATGCCGAGATGTAGCATTGTCTCGCGAACCGAGATCAGAGGGTCGCATACGAATCTTCGCTGAACACGAGCACAGGCAAGATACGGCCTATTCGTTTCAGTCGAGGGATGCATTAATTCATAATTCGAGTCGTGAATATCTCCGTCGAGAGCGATTAAATAAACCCGAGTGGGACGAGATTCCCGCGAATGTTTCGCATTAAGTGTGTCAACAGACGACGCCGTCGTTTCTATGTTGTGCTGCATGCCAGGCCCGATGACGCAAGCCAAACGTCTAACAGCGCGGCGAGGACTTCCCCGACACCGCAGAGTTTAATTTGTTATACCGAGATGCTCTTCCTCCGTATAAACGTCCATCGCGAGCTTTAGGGCGGCATTTTAGCTGCACTCGGTTTGTAGTCGGAGAGTCAAATTCGAGTCAATGCGAAATCTTAGGCGCGCGATGGCAAACACCGTAACTTTCCGTTTTACCTGTGCATCTAAAAACAAAATCTAAAAAAACGCCACATGGCGAATGGCTTTACAAATTCGATGCGTATTTAATTACATTATTCTCTTGCAATTGAGCCGTTGTTGAAATGGACATGCTACAGTTTGTCATAAGAGCTATTTTTAACGCTTTAATAAATAAACGCGTTAAAAAAACAGCTCCTTAAAACGAAATAAGTACATTAAAAAGCTGCTTAAGCTGTTGAAAGCAGTTGTTTGTTTTTTTTTTTTTTTGCAGTTTAAATAACAGTATTAAACAGTATTATAAACAGTAAATTTATTTATTTCATACGACAATTTTTACTAGGAAATTTTTGTAAGAGATCTGATATACTTAATGGTGCTTTGAAAAATATAATGTTGAAAACAGATTCATTACCATATTACGCCGCTGTGCACGCTAGGCGTGATGACGCAATCCAATCGTCTAACATCGTTGCGAGGAATTCCCCGATACCGCAGAGTTGAATTTATTATACAGAGATGATCTTACCCACGATACCGTCTATCGCGGGCTTTCGACCGCGTATTAGCTAGGCTCGGTTGGTAGTTGGAGAGCGAGATTCGCGATGCGAAATATTAAGCGCGCAGAGGCAAACACCGGCATTTTCCGTTTTGGCTGTTTATCTAAGAAAAAAACTAGATTGTGGATCACTTAAAAATTTAGATTTGGGTTTCCTCACAGTATTCCTTTGCCATGCGGACGATGTCTTCTAACAGATTTTTAAAGCTACCGTTTGCACGCCGCGGAGTGGTGACTTTCTTGTAAGAGCTATTTTTAACGCTTTAATAACTGGCTGTTCAAAACGAAATCATTACGACTAAATAAAAAAAGCTGTTTAGGTATTGAAACAACAGCTTTTTTTAACCATTCAATAATAAACAGTTTAAAAGAGAGCTAGTATATCCTACTGTCTATGTCGGCCTTTTTTAATGTACTTTATGCACTTCATTTATTACATAGGATATTTTCAAAGCGAAAGTTCGTGAGAGATCTGACCTGACATGTTCAATGAAGTTTAAAAAAATATAATATTGAAAACAGAGTTCGGCTATTCGAAAGCGAAGACTTATGGTAAACTCCTTCTGCAGAGGTCTGAAATTTATAGACGCTTAAGATAATAATCTTTATCCGACGATATGTGCGTTTAAATTAACTTCCTCGTAGCAATTAAGTTATCTTTTTTTCGAGAGCTCGAAGGCAAGTTTTCCGATGTAACAATGTTTATATCGCCACTTTACACTCCGACTGTATGTATGTGAGTTTCAATGAATCGTGACTATTGATAGGGGTTATAGAGCTTTTGCACGTAAATTGCGCGCCAACGAAATTGCTTTGTTCGAAGAGGAAAAGTCTTCGATTCGCACGAAATTCGAAAAACTTATTTAGATTTTTGTTTGTTTGTTTGTTTTTAAATACAGAATCGACCCCCAAGCAACAGACCACAGTTAATCTCCGAAACTTCACGTGCAATGGAAAGCGAAATATCAGACAATTAATTCGCGTCACACCGGTCGGTTCCGGTAATCCCAGATCGATATTGCTTCCCGTCAGTCTCAAGGACATGAAGGAAGTGCGCACCATCAAAATAATCAACGCGTCGCAAGCGCGAAATCTGAAAGGCTTCAAGATCAATCAGGGCAGTGTTATCAGCAAAGCTATTCCCGTGAGTATAATACTTCTTTTGATAAAGTATTTTCAAAGTTATACCAAAAATATGCATAGATTTTCAAAAAATGTCTGCACCGCCTATTTTTATTATTGTTATTATTATTATTATTATTGTTGTTATTGTTATTGTTGCAATCACACGAGTTAAGAAAACGTTTATCGCACAAGTATCGTACGAAATTTCATTTCACAAGATGCGAAAGAGGAGTTTTACGCGCGCGAAGCGTGCGTAAAACTGCACTTTACGCACCGAGTGAAATAAATTAATTTATAGTCGAAGATCGTAATCGATATAAACAATTTTAAGATTTAAGATAATTATTCTTTTTTTTCTTTCGTTTATCAGATGAGTATGAACGTGAACATAAAGCAGGAAGACACCGGAAGTGAAAGGAGCAGTCACTCGAGTGATGATATATCGGAGGCTGAATCACCGTATCCGCGTTTGAAATTGAATTCCGAGGAGAAGCGTCTCCTGCAAAAGGAGGGTATAACGTTGCCGAGCCACTATCCGCTAACGAAGCACGAGGAACGCGAGCTCAAGAGGATCAGGCGTAAGATTCGCAACAAGATATCGGCGCAGGATTCGCGAAAGAGGAAAAAGGAGTACGTCGACGGGCTTGAGGATCGTGTAAAACAGTGCACCGAGGAGAACATGACGCTTCTCAAACGTATTAAGGCACTGCAAACACAGAATCAGAGTCTCGCTGGGCAACTAAAGAGATTACAGGCTCTCATTCAGAAGGGTAACAAGAGTGCACAGCCGGCTACGTGCCTTATGGTTTTGCTACTGTCGCTCGCCCTCGTTGCTGTCCCCAGCTTGAGACCGCACTCCAATAACAACAGCAACGAACTTTCAAGAGAAACCGAACAGCCGGAAAAGATGCCACCACTTGCCGGTAAGTTGACAAAAATAAACACTTCAGCTATTCAAATTTAATTTTTCTCATCCATTCGAGACACGGTACAGGAAAATTCTACATGTTACTTGGAGAAAAAAAAAAGATTAAAGCCATTCTGAATAATGTTTCATCGTGACGGTTGCCGATAAAAATACTCTTACTGTTCAACCGTAATTTTTCTTACCCGTTCAAGCGACGACACTGAAAAATTCTACATATTACTTGGAGAAAAAGAGATGTGTATTTCATTATCGCAACAAAATCATCAGATTTGAGTTAATCACAGCTTTTTATTAGCTGAAGATAGATATCCTTACCAAAACTCAATAGTGTTTTGTTCCACAAATTATGATAATAATTATTGCTGCATGTTTGAACTCTAAATAGTTACTACGGCAATAGGAAAATATTATCTTCCTCAAGGGTCAGCAAACGGTTTTCGCAGAATTTTATAATTAAAGATATAACGCGAAATCATTGGGCAGTTTGAGAATTTGTAGTCTTGGAATTCTATTTCTAATTCTAGCGCTCTTAGAATCTCAGCCCAGTGGCCCGATTCTGAATTTTCTCCAATTACGCTTTTCGCTATTTTCGAAAGTTATGACTCGCACACTGAATTAAGAGAACAAATCACAATTCTCATTGCTTCAAATTAAAAAATCATTAAAAGCACCATTTAACATAAAAAAGAAAAAATATTGAGATGTTTACGTTATTATTTCAAATTGAATTTGACGGGGTGAGCGGAAAAGATTACTCCCTGGAATTCCATGAAATTTTCTTTTTTTAATGGCATCTCAAAATTTATTTTTTATTTTTGAATCCTATTCGGGGTCAGCGTAGCGATGACGCGAAGCTGCTAGAAATTCAAGTAAATATTTCCAGGTCTAAAAGATTCACCTGTTTATCGTGGATAATTATTTGCAAGATGGGGGTACGTGCGATGCGAATAAAGAAAAGCCGGCTGAACGAACACGTGGGACTAATGGGTCCGTAACCGTAACTGTACTCAACACGCGCCGGCTCGCTTCGCCGGTCCGGGTCGCTCTGGGACATTGAACTCTTGTGGGAATTGTGAAAGGCTCGACGAAGCCCCTTGGGCCTTTTTTCTTTTACTTTGCTTTCACGGCCTACGGCCCGCGCCCCCGTCTCTCTCCCTTTTCCAATTTTTGCGTCTCGCTTTAAGGACGATGCTTTTACTTCGGACCTTATACTATGAATATAATCCTATCGCTCGAAAGTTTGAACGAAAAAAAAACATATTTATTTCTCTGAAGGCCATGATTACGGTGGAGATTTGACGAGTTAGCATAAAATGTTTAATTGTCTCATTGAACTAAAAAACTTATGAACTTGACATAGTATGGACCAGAGCTGTCCAGTACTTGAAGTACCAGGCACTTGTTTGGTACTTTAAGTACGTACTTGAAGTTCGTAAGCACTTTTTAGTACTTCAAGTACACTTTTTACTGTTTCAAGTACCAAGTACAAGTACCTTTTTGAGTAGACGTCACTACCGGTTTGAGAATATCATTTTTAGACCGGAAGTAACGACAGCTAGGTAAAACGTCACGATTTCAAAATATATTTTTTTTAATTTTATGCATGGGAAAGTCGAAATCGATGAACGAAGTTTCTCACAGAGAAAGCTACGCGCCAAATTGTAATAAATGCCGAAACCATGTGCAAATTATTGTGCACCATTTTCTTTTAAAGCCTAGATAACGCTCAACGCTACGAACCTAATTGAAAACAGTACTTGGCAACAGTACTCGAGAAATACTTTAATTACAAAAAGTACTTAACACTTTAAGTACTTGTGATACTTTGAATCTAATTGAAGTATTTTTCGGTATTTTGCACTAAATAGGTAGGATTTTCCGACGGCGTGAACGTGCTTAAGAAAGCAAATTGAACAATTTCGAGGACAAATAATTACCATATTTAATACTAAGCTTAGAAATACAGTGTGTCTAGTACAAAGCGAGCATGACGTCGGTTTACACAAGACACGAGTCACAACGATCTATCCTCGGATGAACCCTATCACGGAGATAAGAAATGTTTTTTCACTTCTCGCTCGTGCTGCTAATCGGCGAGCCGGAAGAGGACGCCAACACACGTTCGAACCTTGTTCCGAATGATAAGACCCCCTCCCCCTCCCGCCCTCCCCAAAGATATCCTATAGAGAACGAGATGCAGCTCCGGCCATCGTAGAAAGACAGTTCTTCGTTACTTCCATCTACACTCTAAAAATAAGCGTGTTACCTCAACACGCTGTAGGCGTGTAAATAGTGTAGTCACTTTTTACACGCTTCAAGCTGTGTTGACTTTCAACACATGTCAAAGTGTGTAAATTGTACACCCTTTACGTGCATTATTTCAACACGCTTTAAACTCGTTCACGCATGTCGTTACTTTTTACACGATTGTAGGTGTATTCACTCGCCCCCGCCCCCCTCGCCCCCAAACATGTTGAAAACTATGCAACATTTGCCAAATTAATTACAATGATTTACCTTCTATGTCAACCTCGTCATCTCTGTCCACATCTGGAATATTTGCAGCTTTTTCGTTAATGTCGACGTGAGGATACTTTCGAAACACATGCTGCTTGAAAGACTTCCAATTTATGTGGCGCCACATTCATATTCGTTGCACTGCACTTTGGACAAGGTGTTTCAATAGCTGATTATCAGACGCAGCTTCAAAATAACAGATACGACACTTGAAAATATCGGGCGGCCTGTTCATGATTGTCCTGTGCGATATACGAATTCACCATATTGCTATTGAATCAAACGCATATGCAAGCGTGTTGATTTCCTAGTGTTTTCTTTCATAAAGTGTGTAGTACATCTAGCGTGTACCTGTACACCAAGTTCAGCCGTAAGTGCGTTGAAACAACACACATAACGTGCATTCCGATAAGCGCGTTCTATAGCAAAACACTAAGAAGTGTGTTGTACAGGGAATCCAGGAAAGATGCAGTGCAAGCGTGTTGTTGCAACACGCAAGCTGAATAACACGTATTTTATTAATGCATTTTGTTGGCGCAACACATGTAATATGTGCGTTGTGAGTTGTTTCAACACACTTGACAATACGCTTGTTTTTTGAGTGTATGTCGATCAACGCGATATTCATTTTTTTATGTATAAACAAGTCGAATGTTATTCCCCAATTGAAAAATGTTACACTAACGTCCTCGAGTTTCGACGATCATTGGACATTTGCGATGATCAGCGCATCGAAAGAAAAATACGAAGAAGTTAGCTCTTGAAAGCTCTCGGAACGTTTTCAACGATACGCTCACGAGAATTGTATTTAATCGGATAAAATTACCGAGAAACACAAAAGGCAAGTGGGCTTCGCGCCTTACATTTCGACACCGACCGAATGAACGGCGTGTATATCGCAAGCGATCCTGCGGCAGTCTGTGAAACGAGAGCACGCTTCTTACGGTCGATGAAAAGTTGCTCCACTACTTTCTACTCCGATGCGACGAGAAACTTCTCCTGACAGCGCTATGTATGGCTTTTATACATCCTTTAAACGACTTCGAGGAGAAACATGGTTCAGATTTATCGCACTGACCTCGATACGCGAAATGGATATTTTTGCTGTCATCAAATAATAGAGTCATTTCATCGGGAACAAATATACAGTAGTAGGCAATTGAAGTGGAACATGATATTTTTCGCCAGTGTTGGTAAAAGTTGGACCCTTTAACGTGTACTTTCGCCAAAATCACCTTGTTCCACTTCAATTGCCTACTACTGTATATAGATATATATATTCGCAATATACATGAACATATTTTTTTTTAATCTCAATATTTATCCATATATCTGAAATACACGAAATACATTTTTTTGGGTAACAATATTTTTGTTCTGCGTTTCACAAAATATATATTTTGATAGGTAGATCGATACACTTTTTGGCTTCCGAAGGTACAAGGTCCAAATATATATTTTATTGTCATTTACATAAAATATATAGTATAGTATCTACACCATGAAGAAACAATCGATAGACTCCACAAAATGAGCGCTTATGGGTAGCGAAACAAATTTTTGGTTGATCGAACGAAATAATTGCCGTAGTACGTAAAGAAACGAGGTATTTCTGTTGATCAACCTAACATTTGTTTCGCCATCTGTGAGCGCACATTTTGTTGACTCAATTGATTTTTTATCTGTATATCTATCTAGTAGTGTCTATACTATCTACAATATCGTAGTTATACTACAGTCTATACTGTATAGTATAGTATAGTATGATCAAGTAATAGTCTTTATTTTCTGTCACCCGTGCGAGGTGTTACATTGCTACGCTTATATTACATATTTCATAGTTCATAGTATACGAAACGTGTTGGTATATTACTAGTATATTGCATAGCACGCATTTCCCCACGTATAACTAGATCAAGATATCGATTTCCATGTACGACGTCCTTCGCCTTTTACCAAACGTCTCGCATCTCCACATTACCTCTAATTACATAGTGTTAAACTTTGCTTAACGTTATTACCACGTATTCCATATTTTTTGTCATATACCACGTTTCTTCTCACCAGCAACAGCGTTTCTGTGGCCGATCTTTTCAACTCCTCACTCTCTCAAATTCCAACAGTTCACAACTCTTCATTTATAATATCTCTCTTAAGGGGATGCTGAACCCGTTTTTAATTGCTTACTCACCTTTTTCACCGACGGAACGAGACAAATTCGTAGTTTCAAATTAGAATTGTTAATATGCTACGTATATACGTATATGCTACGTATATGCTATAATATAATAGACTATAATATTGATTTAATAATTCTGATTAACGACGTACAGGAAAGAAGAATCGAATATTATAGTTTGCGAAAAAGCATGAACGTAGTGTCACGATTAACGCACTGGTGGCGCGTAGTGTAGAGCACGATGCGCCACCAGCGGTGGATGCGCGGTTGGTGTATGGCTTCGATGGTTCCCACACCCAGAAATATAATTTATTTGACGGCCACGGTTTATTTGGTTTAAGTAAAATATTTTTTTGATGAAAATTAATATTTATTTCATTTAAGTAACTATTTACTTAATTAAAATAAATATTTATTTAAATCAACTAAATATTTTACTTAAACCAAATAAACGGTGGCCGTGAAATAAATATTTTTCTGGCTACAGAGTCAAGCTGAATCGTTCGCGGTCAGTACTTGCATGGCTGAACGCCTGTCCGTGCACTAACTGATGCATTGGAACCGTTAAGCACGACGTTGAAATCCGAGGATTGATGATGATACTTTAAGTATAGAATGCGAACATCAAGACTCAGTTGGAATGACCGACTGTATCGACGCAGGTTTTCTGCATTTTCCTGTGTCGTGCAAATGCTATACAGTAGGAGAGATGGCGGAGGGGGGGGGGGGGGGAGTGACTGCAGAAGTGCATCTACAAGCGCAATGAAGACTTGGAACGATTAAGGAATAGCGGCTTGATGGTAGACAAATATCCAGAGCTATAAGCCAATGTTCCACGTTCTGCCCGGCTTTTAATTTTGTTGCCTTCTCTCATTCGCTTTCTCGCACCTTCCCGTATTTTCATTCCAAATCTTCCACTGTTCATCCGTACGTTTTCGTGTTCCGTTCTGCTTTCCACGCCTTTTTCCCTTAGTTCCCTCGCCTCAAATTTCGATCTGCTGGAGTCTTCCCTGGGGAATCGGCCGACACAGGGAAAGACAATTTTCTTTTTCCTCGGCGGTTTGCGGTCTGAAGACGGCAAACAGTACAGTTTTTGTCACGTCACTTTAACCTCCGTTGCCGGCAGGTTCAGCAAAAACGCCACCTTCCTCCCAAAGCCCCTCCCCACCTTTGCCGCACCTTTACCAACATGCTCACTGCTGTATCCGCTTATTTAGAGTATTTACCCAACTTTTCTAAGGGTCGAATTTTAAAACGTTAGTTTGAACTTAAGAACGCTCTGGAGATCGAACTTAAGATCGAAGTTTCGCCCGAACTTCGTAACGTCCTTAAGACCTATCTTAAGTTTCAACTTAAGTTTGGACCTCGTTTTTAACTTGATTTCATGCTTAAGTTCGAATTTAAATCTGAGGTCAAATTCGATTGTAGTTCAAGTTCGAACTCAGGTTGAATTCTAAGTTGGAACTTAAGATGGATCTTAAGCACGCAATGAAGTTCAGGCAAAACTTCGATACTAAGTTCGATCTCAAGAGCGATCTTAAGTTCAAACTAACGTCTACTATTTGCAAGTGTTGCTACGCCATCTTTCCCCTCTCTGATATAAAATATATATTTGTCCAATAATTTTCATGGATATTTGGGAATATTTTTCGCATCGCTTTAGAAAAATTATGTGATTGGCCTGAAACTCATTTACAGATGAAATAGATGCTTTTTCAATATTTTTTGAATTTGCTATCTTAATAAAAAAAATTTGTCGAGTAATTCTCACGCAATTCTCATAACCTTTGGTGTTGAAGAAAAAATAATGTAACGTGAAATTAGTAATGGCTGATAAGCTAATGTTTTCGTCCTGCTCGTTCGCCCGTGTCAATGTCCTTATAATACGAATTTGTATTCTACAGTCGTAGGCGAAATATTATTATTTCACACGCATTCGATGCGCCGCTCCATCGGTATGGACTCGCGCGGCCCGGCTTCCAACCTCGGGTCATCGAACCCTTTCGGTACTTCCGTCCGTCCAAAGTCTCGAGTCAAATAAACGCCGTATTACTCTGTATGTTGTGCAGCTTGTGCGCCGCTCCCTTTGTAACAATTGAGCAACTGCAGGTGTAAAAAATAACACACGAGGCACATATCTCGAGTGAGTCATTCCATCGTCGCGGAGTGCATGGAAGTGTGGATGTCATTTTAGGAAGTACTTGCGAATAATTAGAGTCAGTTTTTATTTCTTAAATTACACACTCTTAGGACGAAAAAAAACACGGCAATTACTGACAATTTGTATTTCGAAAACTGTCGATGGTACAAAAAAATTGCAAGGGCAAGAATCGTTGATCTTTATTACATTTTTAAAAATTATATTTGTCGTTCAAAGTCCATTCAAGTTATATGAGTTTCGGGCAAAATAATAATATTTTTATGTTTCACGATTATTTGCGCGATGGACAATTCGTCGACAACTTGGCGTCCAATGCCTTATGCATAGTTTGTGAAAAAATATAATGTACAAATGATGAATAGTTTATATCGGAACAACGGTGTAACATCTTTTCATTGGTTTACCATACAAGTTTTTTGAATGTATGATTTATAGTCTACAATGTACAATGTAGACACAAAATCACGTTCAAAGACCCGTCATCAAGATACCCCCCAAAATATCACATCTTCAAAACTTTGTGCAAAAGCAATTATTATTAACCGTTGCTTCAACTTACTGCTTAAAATAAATATATATATATATTTTTTTTTTGTGCAGCACGGACTCCAACAGAATTTTTTTTATCTCCTCGGTTTTTTTTACGAAACATATTTTGTCATGGGATTTCTTGTTTTGGATTAATTTTCGGATATAGATATATCCGAAAAATGGATCCAAAACAATGAATTATCGACTAAACAAGATTGTTTACTCATTAATTTTTTGATTTTTATGTATCGCTTTTTTAGTTATCTTGTATCTTTTTAGATATCGTAACATCCTTCGGTAGTTACACGCCTCGAGCGTGCTCCAGTAACACCTCGTGCATCGTAAGGTTTCATCGAAGCTTTGCGCTTACGTGGCATTCGTGACATTCTTTCACGGATTGGCAATTGTCTCGGGTTCCCCTTTATATACTTTTTTCTGCTCTACTTGTCTCATAATGAGTTCACTAATATTCTTCCGCTTCCACCGACTCGATGATTTGTGAAACGCTGATTTTTAATGTATCGTTTCCTCGTGTTGTTTCAGGTCGGTCGAGGAGTCTCCTATTCGCCAAACAACTGAGAGACGAAGAGTTACAGCAGTACGGAGAGGAATTGTTGCAAGAAGTCGAGGGATTACTGGATCACGATTACAGCCCCGCTGTACCGGTGCCGGTTTACAAACGGCCTCGTTACGACGCGGAACAAGTATCGAAGTATGCCTCGGCCTCTGATCACATCGGTGGCACGCTTTCTCAGAAGACGGATTATCCAGGCCCGAAGTTGAGCAGACAATTCTTCGACCCGCCTCTCGACGACGTTTGGCCACCCCCGAAACCGGGTGGACAACCGGCCGCGAAAGTCGTCGACAAACTCGAGGCTCTGACCAACGAACTCAAGATCAATATATCCGACGCCGAAGGTACCAGGACCATACTCCTCAAAGTGCCCCAGGAACACTGAGTTCCGCGGGTGCGAATCACAACAGATTAACGATTCGAATTCGGAGTGGGGAAGTTGCATTGATTTTTTTTTTTCTCGGTTCATTCGGAATATATACAGTTTTTATTTTGGACGAGTCTTCTTCTAATAATTGTCCGGGGTATCATTCAAAAAATAAATCGTACTAGGTATTTGAAAAAAAAGACCTGCGATATGGGTTTTTGCGATAAATGCTATTTATTATAAGACTTTTTGATAACGCAGTCCTTAGACGTTCAAATTACAGTTTGATCCTTCAGAGTGGATGTAACGACAAAAATCATACGATTGTGATTGTATTATGGTACTCGAAACAAATCCAAAAAATGAATCGAAGTATTTATAAATCAGTTGGAAGGTAATAGGTTTGCTTAATATGTTTAAAAAAGAACGCAAATTTTTAAGCAAATTAAAGCAAGTTATTCAGCTTTACTTTCCGTGAATGCATAATAATAAAATAAAAAAATATTTTTTGTAGTCGAGTTGCAATAGGCAGTAATTTGTTTATGGCATCGTCAAGATCGGCCACGCTAATGTGCGATATATTGAATTCAATAATTTTGTGTAAGACAAACAACGATTCCTGTTCTGTGGATATTTTCGTGAACTTTTGTGTTAAAATGAATTAATGCACCTTCCCTCGAAATCACATAACTCTTTTTGTTCGTATATGCATGTTTTTACTGGGAAAACTCCTTTTTTTGTACAACGACGATTCACATTTACTTTACAACCTACGCCGAATGCGTTTGAACATTTATTGCGATCTTTACTGGTAAAATTTCTAGTATTTTCTGCTTTATCGAGGCCAAGGTAAGAAAATAATTTGTAAATATATTCGAAGGCTGGAGAGTCGGGTCGCAAGAAAATATATATATATTTATGAAATATATATATATACTATTACGTAGATTATACGTGGGAAGTGCGAAAGCAATGAAAATAAGAAAGAAAATCTTATATATAGATATATAACAGAGTTACGATGTTACGATGTTTTAATTACAAATTTATACTATCTCATGGCACGTGCTTTTGAGAGAAACACATTCGCTAATGCGCAATGGATATGCAGACGAGTATATAATTCCGTAAAAGCTTACGGAATTAAGTAAGGTTAATCCCATATAAGCGTCATCTTGCTAAACTTTTGGGAATCTATAGTCGTAACGATTAAAGCTGATACTAAAAAATAAGTCTACTATATTCACTTACAATTATCGTTTTAAGTTTTTGGTCGTACGAATCACTCGTGGCGTCTGATGTATCTGCGAAAAGTTCGACGTTAGCGATTATTTTCACCCATTTTGCACCAATCGTAGATTAATTGAATCGCGGTAACGATATAAAAAAAATATATCGATTTAAATTGACGAAAAATTATCGAATAATTTGAATGAAAATCCACGAGAAATCGAATATTTCGTGGACATTTTTCTGTATCGATTTCTTTCTTCGTACGGCTTTTGTCTGTCCTACCGACCTATCGAAAATAACACGCGCGAATCGATGAATGAAAGCTTTGTCTTGATGCACCGAGAAAAGCATAAAGACTGTATCGTTTAATATGGGGAAAAAAATAACAACACATACTAATACTAACACTTTCGAAGTTACAAGAAAAATCATATAATTATTTTACTTCGTACTAGTATAAATATAAAAAGGAAAAATATTAATGTTAAGACACGGATTCATTTTTACATTGTACATGTATCATCGACGGGCGTGTAGTACTCATGATAAAAAATTGTATATATATATATCATATATTATGTATTGAGAGAGAGAGAGAGTGTGTGTGTGTGTGAAAGACGGCGTGGATGTTTTACCGCTTAATAATGGGTCCTCGTACCTCAGTCCACCCGGATGAGGAATAAAGTAATTGTGTAACGTTAGTTAAACGAGGGTGAACGAGGACGAGATATATTACGCGATAAGCGGATGGTAGTGTGTAATTCACTTACGTTAATGAATCTAATTGATTACTGGTGAATATTGTGAGATATTAAAAGCGCGCTGTCGCAAAATACCCGCCTTCGGTTTTGCGGTGCATTCGATGCGTTTATACAGTGTACATACCATCAATGTTCGATGGGGAGAACATCAGTTTAACACATTCCTATACGATAAGATGGGCGTACACGAGACAATAGGGTGAAGTTCTATTTTTGCACATAGTATTGATTAAGGAATATAGTTATACACTATCTTGTTGTGTAATATGCGTGTAGCGAAATATTTGTCGAAAAATAAAATCGAAATAAGAAATATTAAAGTGAGCGACGATTACTTATTACCGATTTTTAACGGTTTCGTGTTCGGACGAGGATTTCATCGCTGCGGCATCGTGCTTGCTCTATTCTTTCTGATGGAGTTTTATACCCCGGTCGGTAACAAAGTCTGTAATGGTATTTTTTTCGAGGATGCCGAAACTCGGATGTCCAAAGGGAACACGATTCCGCTGCAGCACTGATAGAGCAATAGGAAGCTATTTTCGTTTGACGTCAGAGTTTGAGCATTCTAAAAAAAATTAGCATTACAGTCTTTATTACCGACCGAGCACTGGATGGACTGAATGCTTTTTCTCGGAATCAAGCGCTGGAGCTCGGGAAGAATCGAAAAATTAAAAGACAAATAAAATTTAGAACAATAACAATAATAGAAAATAAAATTATCGAACAGTTAGAAAAAAAATTACAAGAACCAGCTAAAAATCATAGTGACGAGCTCGCCGTAATTTTCTCAGGTAAAATTTTGTTTATCAAAAGTTGTTCGATATTTAAGGTGATGCGAAACACCTCCCGCCCATCCCGCACCCAGCCGGTAATGAAAATTGTAGTGCTATTTCATCTGGGACGCTGAAATTATTGTCTGACGAAAATAGAATGCCACAGAATCCACCAATTCTTCAGTGTGCTATTTTCTTTGGACGCGTCATATTTCCAATGGAACCGGCCTTGAAAAAATAGCATTAAACTTTTTATTATCGAGCGCAGCAATTCACCCAGATAGATAAACGCCACGAAAAGTGGCAGTTGGTCGAATCATTGCGACATGTGCTGCACATGTTGCAAATATTGCATCAATATTGTCACTTTTCATGGCGCTTGTCTACCTGGGCACCTGCCCATAAGGTAATATGAAATACCGCCTCTGGTAACAAAAACTGTACTGAATGCTGAGACGGCAGTCCGTCGAAGTAAAAGAAATTTGTCTTTCCCTGGGGAATCGACAGACGCAGGGAAAGACCATTTTTTTTCCTCGACGACTGCGGTCTCAAACCCAGATAGACAAGTGCCACGAAAAGTAGCCTTTGCTCAATAATTACATGCGCTGCACATGGCGCAAATATTAATGCCAAATGCTACTTTTCGTGGCGCTTGTCTATTAGGGAAACATCGACATAATTTTAGGAGACTCAACAATTAATTCTGCATTACTTCAAACTTTATCATTTAAAACGTAATTTATCTGAAATTTCCGATGGGAAAATTCGATTTCACTGCAATAAATTCCAAAATTTACCAAAGTTTTGACCAATTAACGTGATGTGAAATACCGCCGCCGGTAACAAAGTGTACAGAATGCCGTTTTGAGACCACGGTCCGCCGAGGAGAAAGAAAATTGTCTTTCCCTGGAGAATCGGCAGACGCAAGAAAAGACAATTGCCTCCGATAATCATTATTTTAACAGGAAAAACTTGGATGATAATGTGAATAAATGAGTTTGAATGTAGCTCGGCGCGACCAAAGGCGCTGCGAACAATCGAGGAACTTTATTATACCTCCGATCAGCTGACCGTTGAACGTCAACCTGCTCCGTATATCGGTGTTATTTATCACGATCATTGATGCAATATTTTTGTGATGATGAGTTCGGAAGTCGGCGAGAGTGAAAGTGACAAGGTAATATTTTATCGGTTGTCAACGAAACGAACGTTATCAGCTCTTTTTCGTGCACAACGGAACAATTGATAACCTACAGTCTCGTTAAACTTGTTTACCAATAACCTTTATAGACTTCCGAGTCCACGGCCAGCATTCAGGACCCTACGACGAAGTCGGAGAATAAAGAAGACATAGAGGAACGTTACAATAAGGTGAGAGGACGTTATTATTTCAAATCGCAATAAAAAAAAATTTAGAAATAGAAATGTACGCTAAATATCGCTGTTCACGCAGCTACGAGGTTTCGCTGTGAAGTTGAAAAAGAAGCTGGGCGACTTGGGCGAAGAATTGAAAAATTCGGAAAATGAGAAACACAAGATTATCGCGGAGAAAGACGAACTGCAGAATAAGATATCTCAAATATCGGACAATGCAAGAAAGTTGCAGGTAAGGATCATTTTTCATACCTATCCGTTAACAGAATGCTTGAGCCAATGAGTTGACACCCGCATGGTTAATCATTTTCATGAGCTATAAATGAATTAGCCAACAGCTGTGGATGTGTGGTCGGTACATGGCTCTGGTGATCCTCCAAGTCAAGCAAATTCATTGGATGAATGACCGCTTAGCAGTGCGCTCGCTGGAGCATTGACCATTCTTCTGAGACTTTGGTGTTTCTGCACGTTACTCAAGTGCAAAAATATCGGAGAATCAATAGAATATTTATGTCTGTACTGGCACAGCTTTTCCCTGGCAAATACGGTACAGTGTAGCTAAGTGAGCTACAAACGCACTGGAAGTTAGGTAGCTCAGCTGAGTCCCGGCAGAGACGGTATGTCCCCTTAGCATTCCCAAAACCCAGAAGTGTATACAGGAAATAGGAAGGATACAGTGGAAATGAAACAACAAGAATACAGTAGAACCTCGCTTATCGGACCTTCAATCAACCCAGCCTCCGTATTATCCAAAGCACCCAACTCATCCAAACCGTACATATTAAGATAGTGCTTGCGAATAGTGTTTACTTCGCATAAGTTCCAGAGAAAATAGAGGGTATTGCAAATACTTCTGTATGGTATAAGAGTCTGCAAAATGATCATATTAAAAGTGCTGAAAAGATTAATTTTGCATAATAATAATTCAAAAATGTTATTAACAAACTGATGAAAAATATAATTGTTCAACAAATCTTACGGAAAGCTAACTTTTTAAAAATGTAAATTATTTGTTCACTTTTCTGAATACGTATGAATTTTTTCAGATCTTTAAATTCACATTGAATTTTAAAAAATAACAAACACGAAATTCAAAGTGAATTCCGTCTCATTTCTCTGACACTTATGGTAAGTGAACACTTTTCACAAGGACTACCTTAACCAAGGTGAAGACCCAGATAGTACGGAAAACTTGGATAAAACAGATAAAGCAGCAATGCCCATGCGCGGAGTACTTTGCTTTATATTGCGAGCTGCAAATATAACAGTGCCGATTTTAAAATCAATGGTATTTTATTATATAAAGCTAATGTTATTGTTTAAAATATATAATTGTATAGAACAATTTGAATTGAGTATGTTATCCGTATAAATGTTCATTATAAAATGGTCATTTCAAAATATACATTTTGAAATTTGTCATTTAACAAATTTTATTTTCATATTATCTGCTCATCGGCAGGTATTTAGTCTTTGGCTCTTTTGGTCTCAATTTTTTGTTTCATTAGTCGTTGAACAATGGTTTTCTTCCGAAGTAACAATAATGCTCGATTGCCTTAAGTTAATTTTTTTCTATAGCCAATTATATGAGAGCTGGGCGGTAATGGAAGTACCGGGTACTTGTTTGGTACTTCAAGTACAAGTACTTTTTGAATACACGTTCGTATTATAGATACTCGACGAGTAGCAGGCAATCTGCATCCTGTTTCTATTAATACATGACTATCTGTCTAAACTTTACATTATACTTCAAAATTATACTTCAAGAAGTATAATTTTAACAAGAATTATCTTAAAAAAATGTTTTTATAAATATTTCTATTAAAAAATTACACGGATTTCCCCTGTTCGTTTTTTTGTATTACATTTTTTGATGGATCTATTTTTTTTTTAAAGAAAAAGTGAAGAAGAGATTTAAAAAAACCTGAAAACGACGAATTATGAAAATTTCAGTTAGCGATTTTTTACAATAAATATAGCGGTAATTTTAGACCGTTTAAAATTTACCAAATGTAAACATTTTTTAATGCTACGAAAAAAGGTGTAAAGTAATTTATTTGCACGAAGCTTCCTCATTTACTAGAATTTTGCCTGTAGCTTCATATTCGAGGAAGCCAAATTCGATTAACGAAGTTTCTCATAGAGAAAACTATGCGCAAAATTGTAATAAATAAAGAAGCCATGTGCAAATTTATTACATTGCACCGTTTTTTGAACGCAGATAACGCTTAATGCTACGAACCTAATTGCGAAAAATACTTCAGAAATACTTCAAGTACAAAAAGTACTTGATAGTTAAAATACTTGAAGTATTTTTTGGTACTTTGTCCAGCTCTGAATTACATAATGAAAATACAATTGGTCAAATTTTCATTGTGGTCTTTTAAAGATTTTCATTTTGATATTGTCATTTTTAATTTTTCATGTAATTCGAACAGAGAATTCAATCGGAGTACGACAAGCTGCAGGACGATTTGGAAAAGCAAAAGGCCGACAACAAGAAAATTTCAAAGAATCTTGAGACCGTAGTGGTGGAGAACGCCTCTCTGAAGGAATCCCTCTACGAGGAGAGAGAAAGCGTAGCCCGATTTAAGATCGAGATCGAGCGTCGAACTAGAGAAATTGCGAATTTGGAGAGTGCCCTCAAAAATCAACAAACCCTTGTGAAAAGGGTCAAAGATGAGAAGAAGGCAGAAGCAGTGATACGGGAGCAGCGCGAAAAGGATTACGAGGAAATGAAATCAAAACTCGAGTCGGAAATTCAATCGCACAAAGCAACACGAGCTCAATTGGATGCCGCGAAGCAGGAACGTACGACAAACAGCGTTCTTTCTTTGGAGGTCGATAATTATGAGGTATCGATAAATTAATTATTTCCATTTTTGTTATCGATAGTCTTATTAATACTGAGTAAGTTCACAATTGTTTATAATTAATACCACCAAAATATGAATAGTACTAAAGTGTAAATTTTTTTTTTCAACGTTTATGAAGAAGCGTGAAAAAATTTCACAAATAGTAAATAAGATTGTGCACAATAAAAGAAAAGAGTTTTAATTGGAATTCAACCCCAGCGAGAGCTGCAAATACTTTGCACTTGAAATATTCGACGGTAGTTATTGTTGCTGTGTCGAGAATCGAACCTATTAATTCCGATTTGTAATGTTCCGTTCGCTAATTTTCAGAGAAGCGTGGAAGACTTGAAATCGAAGCTCGAGGAGGAAACGGCCAGGTGCACCGTTCTGAACAGAACAATCGAGGAAAATCTCGAAACGATAACGCAATTGGAAAACGAGATTCAAGAGTTGCGAGACAGCTGTCTAGGAAAAACGAATCAGATAACGGTATTGAGCGAGAAGAACGAAGGTCTAAAGGCGGAACTATGCGAGATGCGGCACGAGATAGGTCAGTCGACCAAAGAGACTCAAAGCTTGCTCGAAGGGCTCGAAGCTGCGAAACGCGAGAATGCTAGGTTGACCAAAGAATTGGAAGCTTTCGGAACGGAAAAACTCAATGCCAACGAGGCGATAAAGACGCTCAACAAGAATCATGGCCAACAGACAAAAATTCTCGAAGCCGAATTGGCGAGGTTGAATGGTCTGGTCGCGTCAGCTAATCAAGAATTGGAAGCTCTGCGAAACGAGTACGAAGGCTACAAACTGAGAGCTCAGAGCGTCCTTCGAACTAAACAAAGTCAGAACAAAGAATCGGGATCCAGTGGTAAAAGCATCGCGGAGATTGAGGAAGAACTGGAACACACGCGAACCCAAGAGGCGCAGCTTCATGAAAAACTGGCGAGTTGCAGGTTCGAAATATTTTTCAGTGCCGCTTCAGCGAGTCGTTATAGCAAAAGAATTTCGAAGTAGCTGAAAGCCCAGGGGTTTGAAGGAAATTCCTATTTCCTTCAAACCCCTGTGTGTGAGCGCTCTCGAAAAAATCGCGTTACATTTTTTTTACTGACCGTGGTATGACACTGTACTTTAATATCTATGATGAAAAAATTATAATGCCCAATTTTCTAATGGATAGATAATCCTCTTCAAATCTTTCACGAGGTACATTTTCGCACTGGAATTCGTCCAGTATCGATGCTTCATAGCTTATTTTGTTCGGTGGAATCGCTTGTCCAGTAATGTTCTATTACTAGACAACATTTATCTAGTTCATTCGTTTCCATGTTTTGTTAAAGCAAATGGTATTCATTTCTTAAACAATTTTATTTATTCTTATTTAACGTGTAGCATCAACTGCTGTGCTTATTAGCGACGGTAAACAAATTTTTTAATTGCCGTTTCACATGAGCTTTTCCTCATTACATTTGAAAATTATGACATACCTTTTACAAAAACTAGGGAAGAACGGCATTTATTGAATATCTATAAAAACGTCCCAAATTTTCAGTAAAACTGTGGGAATTCACTTTTTTCTGCATTAAATCAAAATTATTTTAACGATGCAATTCGAATGCCCCGATATATAAAGTAATGTTAAACAACCCAGCAGAAAACGTGTACTTTACATTTTTTTCGCTAAAAAATTGGACCATCAATTTTTCAAGTGTTATTGATCGTTTGACTGGAAAACTTGCTTAAAAGTATCCTTGAAGAGAAATTCTTCCAGCACACTGATTTTATTGTTGGTGAAATTTGCTTCATTAATATTTGAGCGCGTCGTTCAATCCCGATAATTAACGAATCACTAAAGATGTAATCGTTTCAGAGAAAACGTAAAGATGCTAACTAAGGAATTAAACGTGACCAAGGAAGACAGAGATCGGACTCTAGAATTGTCGAGGGAGCTCAGTCAGAAACTATCGGCCCTTGGACAAGATTGTACAGCACTGAGAGAGCAGTGCAGGACTCAAACATTTGCGATGGAAAAGCAACGATCAGAATTTGTAGCGAAGATTGAAGCTTTGGAACAATCTCACGAGGTTGCTATCAAAATTATCAAGCTTATTTATTATTAATTATGATAATTTTCATACTATCTTTTTTTTACAGACTCGTGTGGGCGAGTTAGAGGCGAAATATCGAAAAGAGATAAATCGTTTGGAATCGGAGCTTCAGAAAATTGTATCTAACGCTGGTATGATCGAAAATCCATCGTCGGCGAACCCCCAGGTAGAAAAACATTACGAAGGCAGATCGGAACTCGACAGTCAGTCTCGCAGTACCGAAATCCTTCTTCAAGAAAGAGAAGACGGAGAGGTACATACATTTTTCAGCGCACATTTTGATATGTTTGAACGATATTTCACTAAAAATGTATATTCATTTCTTTTATCGAAAGTTGAAACTTTATCTGACTTGAAATGTTTTTCAGGGGTCCGAGAGTGTGGAATCCTATCCGTTGGGTCTGGCATATCCGGAAAAATCTCGAAGGCATTCGCTCGTGCCTTTGGACGAATTGTTAAATTCATCCGACGATTACACGAAAACTCACGCGCCCGCCTTGCCGCGAAAAGTCGATCGTCAGGAGCTCGAACTTTGCGAACGTCGTGTAAAGCACCTCACGGTTTTGTTGGCCGATGCCGAACGCGACGTCGCCAAATTGACGCAACTCAATCAGTTGCTCAAAGAAGATATTCGCAGACAGCAACGCAGCGTCGAGCGTGAACATCATGCCAACAACTTTGAATACATGAAAAATGTGATATTAAAGGTTGGTTTTGTATTTTCAATAATACAGAAATTTCTCATATCGAAGATGGTCGTTAATCAACAAATTTTATTTGATTTAAAAAACCGATTACATTTTTTCCCCTAGTAAAAACTGGACTGACGAGTAGAATTTAAATATTTAAATACATAAATAATAAATCCAAAGAAATTTATCGTCAACAACGTCATCAGCGTTTATAGACAAGTTTGACGATAGAAGCAGCATGAGGCACGGAAAAAAAATTAAGATCGCTAAATGATGTCAAGATCATTTATTAAAGTCATTGAATGATTAATTTAAAGACAATTTCTGGAGCGCAACACCTTTTAAGCGTCTTTAACACATCACAGTCTAAAACTTGCCGAACAACGACATATTGCATGACGTTACCAATAGATTTAGACGTCATTCAGCAATCTGAATTTTTAACTGCATGCGATATGCATGTGGATGCAGAAAGTAGTACATTATGATACTAGTTCGATAAAATTGTTTCTGAGAAGTGTGAGTTCGCAGCACGAGTTAAAAAAAGTTTTTCACACGAGTATCGTACAAAATTTTATGTCACAAAGTGTGAAAATTGGAAGTTTTACGCACGCGACATCGCATTTTTGCGTGTAACTGCAATTTTTCCACCTAGTGAAATAAATTATTAACTGTAATAAAAATATATAATAATTAAATAATTGATTGTCTTTCAGTTCGTGACATTAAAAAACGGAGACGAACGAAGCCACCTTATTCCAGTTCTCAATACGATATTGAAACTCAGTCCCGAAGAGACGCATCAATTGAATCAAGTTGCCGGAGGTAGATTCGATCGAAACTCAATTACTGTACTGTTCGTATTTAACGACGTTGTAAGAGATATTAATTTTGCAATGTTTCATTTTAGTCGGTAGAGGCTGGCTACCGGGAATACCTATACCTGGATGGCATCACGGTTAATCGAACCCCATAACGGTAAAATTATCGCTCGGACGGGGTGGTCACTAAAATTCCTAACTACAGCGAAGCGGTTCTCAAGCACGATAATATTATCTCGTTGCTCGCCACCGAAGAGTTTTACCCATTTTGGGAGGTAACAAGATATTTTCATCGCCATTTATTCGCCAAGCCGTTTCAATGTATTCCCAGACTGAGGGCTGTAAATCAAAATATTTGTGGAATACGCGTGCACGTGTCGTTAGTTAAGTCTTGGAAGGGTGTATCGTTTGTGCTTATACAATTACCTATATGCCCTTGCGGCGTTCAGTTAACGACATCGAGTTGTACAAACACCAAGTACGTTCGACGCCTCGACTTTTTAATGTACTTAATCGAAGCTTGAAAAATTCTACAAACCTGGAAAACAAATTTGTGAAATCTATAAATTGATTTACTTACGAATTCGAGCTACAGATTATTCGACTGTACCGTGTATCCGAGAAGGTACATCTAATTCAGCCTGTAAGGCTTTATTGCCACTTTGTTACATCCGGAATAACGAGTCGTGTCAATTCAGCCCACCTACACGAAAGAGAACCAATAATTTCTTCGGCGGACACGTGTATAAAAAAACTACTGTTTTTCATCGGCATAAGCAGGTCGTCTGGGAGTCGTTTTATTTTTCATTAACGGTAATTATCTATAGATGGAGGCTCATACACATGGTACCTAATAACTCGATCATTATACGAATGAAAACCTACGTGAAATCATAAATCGTCCTGAAATAGAACAGAATATCGTGTCTAAAAAAATATACGAAGTACTTTGAAAGCCTTCACGTACGAGGATCTCTTTTAACTAAAATCTCCCGAATAGTCGAACGATGGAGTATCGCGGTAGACTTCTTGAAATTTTTCCATTAAAATTATTCCAGTACAAAATTATGACATGTTTTTCGATTAATTTAATGGAATAATTTCGAAAGGGCATTACAGGATTTAGTTACAAGTTCTATAAAATGATTTCTTCGAAAAACTATTAAAGATGTCGTAAATGGAAAAAAAGAACCTTGAGCGGCCTAGATCGAAATCGTACGCGAAGCGAGATCCCCGAACGTGTAAGGTCGAGGAAAAGAAATGCGATGACGATAGCGATAATCTTGGTCTAAAATTTATAAATGTGTAAAGCCCTGCTGTGACGTCGTCGTCTTCTTCGGACAATGCTCTAGATCTAAGTACTGTCCGGCACTGTACGATAATGACGATAATTCCAACGACGAGGGGGCTTCGCGTGCCAGTGCCTCAGCTAACTACTTAATCACCTTTTATAAATGAAAAAAAAACTTTCGTACTTCCGACACGACATCCTCGATAGAAACGGGGAATTACGGTTCGTAAGAAAAAATTGTTTATGTACATAAATAATAAAAAGGAGAATTTTCTTTCGATTTTAGAAAAATCGAATTTTCATTTCGCGACGTATTATACCGAAATAAAGTACTTAACTTCAATTATTAAAATAGTTTAAAATCAACTTTTTGTAAGAAAAATAGAAAACTGAGGAAAATATTGTTGAATTATATTTTTCTTTTTGCAGAGATAAAATTTACACATATCGCACGAGTAAAATTAACGTATATATATTTTCCGTGAATTTATGCGGCTTGCCGATTTTGGGAAAGTGTCATTAAATCGAACAACTTGATCTACATTTCGCTTAGTAAATCTCCGTGGGATGTTACGCGTTTATCGTCCTGAGCCCGTTATACGTTCCAAACGTTTGTATTCGGATCAGAATTATCTGTTCCATTACTATTTCGTTGTCACGTTATTTTATAAAGTTTTTTTTTGCGCGTCACATAAAAATTATATATAGCCCGATACTTTTTTCGTGTATCGATGTTTTTGTTTGAGAGCATTTCTGCAATTTATTAATTTATTAAGATATTACTCAAAGGTGTTGAACACTCGATAAACATACGCAAATTGTTAGCAACTTCGTTTAAAAAAAAAGGTACAAATTCAATTTGAACACTACATTGTAATTTTATAAAAATTTCATTCACGGAGCACGATCTGTGCAAAAGTTCGTTAAATAATTTTATTTTTCTCACCGAGAAAGCTGCGCGAATTCGACGTAAAAAAGAATGAGGAAGAAATGTGTAAGTTTAATTTTCACCTATGTTCATTCGATATTTTCGTAACGATTTAATATAGACACATCAACATACTTCGGTCAACTGACAAACAATAATTTTATATGTTTTCATTCTCATAAAACTTTCATCCTAGTTTTCCATTTACTTTGTTTAACGTTGGTATAAAATTTCAGCTTAACAAGATCTTTTAGCATGAGAGTCGTAACGGTGTTTATTTGTAAAATAAAAAAATGTCATAATCTCATACTATTTAATGTTTATGATCGTTTTTTGCCATATTTCAAACCAGTAAACATCGTTCGGCGTAGGCCCATTCGCATGGCAAATTTTATCCCGATATCTCAAAGAATACCCAAATTACACAATTTGTAGTGACATTCTGAAAATTCGATTCATTCTTGAATTATAGAGGTTTCAAACGTTGGACATTTGTCATACACACAAAAAACGCATTTCTGTACGTTTTAGACTGTGTTAACGGTGTTTTTTTCAACTTTCCTTTTAAATTACTGTTACAAAAAAACTATTAAACCATTAACAATTAAAATATCAAATTTAAAAATTATTAACTAAAATCGATTCGTTTTTTTTTTAGTTTAACACCTTAAATTAGTGATCGACCTTCGCGCAAAATTACAAAAATAACAAATGCTGTCTCTGGTTACTACTTTTGATTTCCAAGGATCGAATAATAACGTCGAAAAAGGTAGATCGATAAAACATAAGTTTTCGCCACCGAAGACCTAAACAATATGTACATAGCTGCAAACAAGATTTCGACCTCTAGTCAGAGGGTTAATGACGAGATATTATCTCGACAAGCTATGTACGTAGCTACACATAGCCACACATATATTCAATCGGCGAAAGCACGCCGCGTAATCTGCGAGTCTTCGGTCTTCGTGGCGATGTAAACGGAGAGCCCCTGACGAACAGAGATTGGTTCGTTGGTACAGTAGACTCCGGACGTGAGAATTCGACGATGATTTAGTTCTCGTTTGACTCGCGTGCGGGTCGAAGCGTTCTTGGGTCAACCGTTGCCGAGAGCACATCCTACCGTGCAGTGACGAACGAACTTTTACCGCGTGCGATCGTGATACTGTTCCGTACATTATAACTGTAATAAACGTTAGTAAGAAAAAAGTATATTCAAAAAAACGAAACAAAATGCGAGAAATCGTGCATCTTCAAGTTGGCCAGTGCGGTAATCAAATTGGTTCCAAGGTAAGTTCGTTACGATGTTCAGAGTCTTTTTTTTTACGATCGTGTTTCCTCGGAAGGAACGACATTCTTTCACTCTCGGGCACAGTGTGAGGAGGGAGAGAGAAAGATGTATCGGCGGATTTATTTTTCCCGACGCAACGTGGTGGCAGAGAAATGTAGGACGAAAAAGAAAACTGCCCATTCAGAAATCCTTTTTTTTTTTAACAATGCTCAATATTGAATCTAGCTGACCCGGCGATTAATATCGAACACTCGTGAATCGATCATCAAACCGTCAATTAATCCGGACTGTTCAAACAGGATCGCAATGGCCCCGCAACGTCCCACTCCCTCCGTCTCTCTCGAACTCTAAGCACGTATATAGGAGTGGATGACGAATTTTGCTCTCGACTCGTCACGATTCTAGCGACAAATTGACGGAGCTATCAAGCTATATTTACCAATGCGCTTTTTTTCCTTATCTCCCGTCAACTATGATACATGTTCCGACACGCACACACACGAACATACACATAAATGGTCGCGATTGAATTCCCGCGGGCGGTGGGGAAGGGGAAGGGGACGCCAGTTCCGACATGGAAAAGATTCTTTTGCACGTGCAAACATTTCATCACTGTCCGAAAGAGTTAAGCTGTAAACGAAATAAAAAATATTTATCGATCGATAAATAATACAATTTTCTGTCGCAATTCGGGTCAATTTTTTGAGAGTCTGAACAAAGATTGGATTGATAATTCGTTAGATCGATGGCGAAAAGGAGAGATCCGGCATGAAGCCTTAGAGTGTTAAATGGAAGATTCTCTTGCACGTGCCGACATTTCACTGTACGAAAGAGTTAAGCTATAAACGAAATACATCAAATTAATTGTCGATCGATAAATAATATATTTTTTGGGCCCAATTCTAGTAAATCTTTTTCGAGATTGATAATTCGTTGGATCGATGACGAAAACGAGAGATCCGGCATTGACGCCTTTGAGTTTCAACGGAAAAATCTCGGTCGGTAATAAAGATTCCATGTTTTTTTTTTTTTTTTCATTCGATTTCAACGACGTACGTCGAACGGTTGGGCGTACTGCGACGATTTGGGAAAGTTCAAGCAAAAAAATGGGGAGTGGGGTCCGACTGGAGGAAGTTTTCTTTCGAGAACTCCCCACAAGGACCTATCTGTAGCGCTTTCGCGACGACGTGATGTCACTTCCCTGATTTTAGGCCGACGACGACGAACATGGGGCATGACTAGTTCCCTCACTCTCCACGGTGACCGAGCCTTATTGAGATGTTTGCCGGCTCGCAAGGCCGGTACAGTTCACTGGGAAAACAATTTATTTGATGATTAGTAAATTCGTCATGAATTAACTAGTCCCGACTCGGCACAGTCGAATTACGAATGAAGATTATTCACAGATTATTCGTACGAACGAAGAAAATATATTTATGAGACGGCTATTGAAACAATCTAGACTGTCAAAAAATGTTGTTTGGAAATTAATTGAAAATTAACATTTTTGTAAATTTCAGACAAAAGAGTTGTAATTTTAATATCTGGCATTTTTAAAAAAGGGTACATCAATGTTCAATTAATGTAAATAATGTAAGCAAATTTCAAGTTCCAGTACATGAAATTTACAATTTATTTCTACGGTGTACACAACTTTGATTACTCAAGATACAAACAATTATTTAGCCTGATCATCGCTAGACCAGCTGTATATTAAAATTGATGTTTTAATTAATATTTTTCAACATTAAAAAGTTTATTATTAATATACAAACAAAACATATTGTTTCAAACAATGTATATTTCATTTGACAAATGTCGAACAATTATTTTTTCATTTTTGTTTTCATCGTTACTTCGTAATTATCGGATTGGTGATAATCAGCACAAATAAAAACTTTTTATTCGAAGCACTTTTCTTTTAATTTTGAATATCATTTAATTACAAAACATTTATTTTGCTTTTGTAAACTTAAAACAAAAACAAAAAAGAAATCAGCGAGAAAATATAGTTTGCTTGAAACCGAGCTGCGTTTTAATAATTGTAACGCCATTATTATTATTATTTTTTCAATATCCCGTCGTAATTAACAAATTTGAGATTCCACGAATAATGATGTGACGTTCGAAAAAAGAAAGGTCATTCGGCAACGAAAAAATGCATCAAATAACTCGTTCTCTCAGCGTACAACTCAAAGTATAAACAAACATGTTTTTCCGCCTCGAGTTTTAACTGTTATAAAGTTTGATTCGAAAGTTGGCGAGTATGCAACCGGTGGAGCGGATTGGCTTTCACATCGCCTTAAAATTCAGGAAACTCGGCTATGAACGAGATCGCCCGAACGTCCTACATTCGTGATGATATTAAACGCTTATGTGGGAAAGTAACGCGCAAAGCGGTTTCGTACACTCGGTGCAAAATTGGCCTCTCTCGGTGTCTACTGCCAAAAATTAGAAGGTCCGGATAGAGTTGCTTTAAATAAACGGGCGATGCGCCGGCAACCGCGGGGTATTAATACGAGGGTCGGATGAGAGTCGCAAAGTAAACGGGACAATGTGAGTGGTGGCAAAGGGACGTCCCGCTGTCTGAGCATTCCCTTGGGGTTTTGCATCAACGGTGAATTCTCCGTAAACACGCTTCTCCTCGCGTCCTTCGACGCTCGCAGTCCGGGAGAAAATTTTTCCATGGCGTCGCAAAACTTGGCCTGGAGGGGGGCGGGGGGCGGGGGGGGGGAGGACCGGGTCTTAATCCTCCGCTTCCACGACCGGTCTCCGATAATTCTTGATCTGAGAGTAGCATACCAAAGGTGGAACCAGTATCGCCGCACACATCGTCGCCATTATCGTTACTTTTCTCTACAAAAATTAAATACACGATGCAAAAAATAATCAGAACGCAATAATGATATTCGATAAAGTATAAATAGTCGGGGAGAAAAAAATACATCTGCACGGTTTTTTATACTTGGTGGGGGTAAAAAAAATTAAGTTGACTAATAATTGAGATTTTTCGTTTTAAAAAACGAAGTGGCTAAACGCCCGACTAAGGACGAATATGAAAAAATTATTCATCCAACCTACGGACGACTATGGAAATATAATTCGTTCGACTAACCTATATTTCACGCAATTTCAGCAGCGCCAAGTTTTTCGCCCCATTTCCATTGGTCGGATGAATACATTTTTCATAGTCGTCCGACTACAATGGCTACGACGGTCATTTCACCATCGGACGAATATGGAAAAATTATTCATCCGACCAACTTGTATTTCTTACAATTTCTGCATCGCTAAATTTTTCAGCCACATTTCCTTTGAACGGAGGAATACTTTTTTTTTGTTTTTTTTTTTTGGCATTTACGAAATGTTCCTTATCATATTCGTGATTAGCACGTTAAAATACGTTAGTATACCAAATGTCAGGTCAGGCGAGAGCGTGCCGCTCTCGCAGATCTTCTGTCGGATGAATAAGAAAATACTAATCGTCCGATGGTCGGGACCGGACGAATAAGAAATTGTTAATCGTCCGACTTGAACACCTCAAATTAGCCTGTTTTCGGACGAATAAAGATTGCGTATTCGTTCGAAGTCGGATGACTAGCCACAGCCTTTAAAAAAACAAGACCGCTTACTAGCACAAATTATGTCAATATTTATACGCTCGAAATTATTACTTCGCGTCGATACTAATTTATTAACTCCGCACTTCGATAGACAAATTAAGATAACCAAAAAATAATTGAGAAATATTTGATCGTGCAAATGTTGAGTTGACTATCATCAAAATGACCATTTTTTCGCCTGGCAAAAAAAAAATGTTGTATCGAGCATCAAACGCTCGATACAACCAATGAGCGACATTTCAATGAGGCAAGCAAATGCTTGCATCATTGAAATTTCGTCTATTATCATACATCTGTCGATATATCGCGTCAAAGATAACGATAATTATCTTCGAACTCATCCGATTATGTGAAATGTTGATAATTTTTTATTTTTCGTATATTGGGATTTGCGGGTCAACATTTTTATGACATTTTTTACTCGGAATGATTATCGTTCGAAACTGATGTTTATATTTCGTACTTAGAGAGACAAATATTTTATTGTCAAAAGTATCGACATGCCGACGAAAATTGCAATTTTCTTTCGTAAGATTATTATGAATAAAATGCGCATTAAATGAATCAAGCATTGAATGCGCCAGATCACTGTCTTGCAGAAATTTCGTTGATTGTCATACATCGATGGCGATAATTATCTGCTGAGCCATCCTTTTACGTAATAAAAAAATATATATATGACTCGGAATATGTAGATAAAATATTTTTGAGATTTTTACCCGCCGAGATGATAAAAAACCGCGTGCTGATAATCGATCTCTTTAATCTTCTTTAATTTATCTCCATTTGTCTTTAATTTTCTCCATTGAGTCTTTAACCCTACAATTCACGACTGTGGTTCGAACGCACCCCCGGCGAACGCGAAAAGATGAGCTTTTTGCTGATTTTTTCCGGTTTTCAGTTTTCGAATGAGGTTTTCATTAACTAAATGTGAATAAAATCAGATTTCTCGTACACTCTCTTCCTTATGATAAAACGAAGAAAACCATGTATGAGAAAGTCTGTTTATCAGCATAGGACTGGTTTTATGATCAAGAAAAGCGTGGGGTGCGTTTGGACCCCAGTGATGCGTTTGATGGCAAAAAAATTAAGTAATGAGTTGTAGGGTTAACCTGACGATAGCCTTGTAGCTCAATTTACGAATGAAACACTGATATCTCACGTTACCTTTAATCCGATTCGATTCATGGGTGCAGACGCGATCGAACCTCTGTTTCTCCTTAAGGTGCACTGATAAACCGCCGGTAGCCGAAGGAGCTCAAGATTATATATTGCTTTGAACATTTCGCGACAGGACGCGGCTATTCATGATTCGTGAACCTCTAAAAAAACGACTGTCACATTCAATTATTTTCCACAAAACTCGACCGCGCATTTTGCTCGATTTTTATTTATTTATTCTCATAACGTTGTTTCAATGTGTTCGCAGTTCTGGGAAATAATCTCAGACGAGCATGGTATCGATCCGTCCGGCAACTACGTGGGAAATAATGATCTTCAGCTGAAACGCATCGATGTGTACTACAACGAAGCGAGCCGTGAGTAAAGAACGCGCAATTACCCTTTTATCGTTGCATCACCGAGGCGGAGGCAATCTCGAACAATGAAAAACTTTTTTCACTTTTGTTTTTATTCAGGTCACAGATATGTTCCACGAGCAATTCTCGTGGATCTAGAGCCGGGCACGATGGACTCGATTCGGAGTGGGCCCATCGGACAGCTCTTCAGACCGGACAATTTTGTATTTGGACAGAGTGGAGCCGGTAAGAGCGACAGATTTCGTGGATTATTTTTCCATGAGAAGATATTCATTCTCCCTAACCGTTCTCGGTTGGTAAAAAATCTTTAAACGATTTTTTTTTTGCTGATGCTGAAACTAAAAGCAGAAACAGAAGTTCACATTTTTCGTTTGTTAAATTAATGTGGAAAATTAACGCGTATAGAATGAACTTTTCCACAAGAACAATTGTGCTATAGACATAGCACAATTGTAATATCGATTTGTCGGAGATTAACGATTCAGTACATATAGAATAAAAAAGGTGTAATTTCCGAACAATTCGAGAGTAATTGTGACATTATTACGTGTCACTTTGTTATTACAAATTTCCCGTAATTACCTTGAAATTCTTTTCTTTTTCGATCGTGGGAAAAATAAGGACGGGCCGTAAAACCTGACCGTCGACACATTAGTCGATTTTATTTAGCCACCTCTGAGCGTAATGTGATTGTATTTTTGCGATGAGCGTGACGGCATTTAAACTAAGTGTAATGATATTTCGTAAAAAAAATGTTACTCCAATTAGATTAACTTCTGTGCAACGACCCGTTAAGTCGATAGGTTTTCCTCTCGCCTTGGAATTGGGCACAGCTCGTTTTTATAAATAAATTCATTAATTAATAAAGAATTTCATATAATTTTAAGAAAGCAATACGAAGAAAATAATTTTCTCGGTTTTTCCCACCATATTGTGAATGCATAGATTAACGAGAAATGTTACACTTCAGGAAATAACTGGGCGAAAGGACACTACACGGAGGGTGCCGAATTGGTAGACTCTGTACTGGAGGTCGTGAGGAAAGAGGCCGAAGGTTGTGATTGTCTTCAGGGCTTCCAGCTGACCCATTCCCTGGGCGGTGGTACGGGTTCGGGTATGGGCACCCTGCTCATATCGAAAGTACGCGAGGAATATCCGGATCGCATCATGAACTCCTTCAGCGTGTTTCCATCCCCTAAGGTTCGAATTATTTTCTTTCGTTATTTTTAACCGAGTAATATTCATGCAAAATGTTTTTCTTGCATTCGAACTTTTCTCAATTAAAAAAATATTTTTTATTTCCTCGAATAAATGTCTGTATGAGTTGCACGAGAAATGTTATAAAGCTGAAGAAAAAAGAACGGATTTGTGTCGGCCTAGCCGGACATTTTTCCGAAATTTTTTCCCGGTCGTTTAGCGAATTGTAAAACGATCCACCTGCTTTTAATTTTCCAGGTATCCGACACCGTAGTCGAGCCTTACAATGCCACATTGTCGGTGCATCAGCTCGTCGAGAACACCGACGAGACTTTCTGCATTGACAACGAGGCGTTATACGACATCTGCTTCAGAACTCTGAAGCTCACCTCGCCGACGTACGGAGACCTCAATCATCTAGTTTCCGTAAGTTGAACATTAACACATCAATGAATGCAGAACATTAACACATGAACGCACGATGAATAAAGATTATTCATCGCTCGTTGAAAAACTAATGAAGAATTAAATAATTAGCATATAAGGGGATACATTATGCACATTTTGTTTATAGCTCACGATGTCCGGTGTGACAACGTGCCTCAGATTCCCTGGTCAGTTGAACGCCGATCTGAGGAAACTCGCGGTTAACATGGTACCCTTCCCGCGTCTTCACTTCTTCATGCCGGGCTTTGCGCCGCTTACAGCTCGCGCGTGTCAACAGTACCGATCACTCTCCGTTCCCGAACTTACGCAACAGGTAACTCAATTTAATTTTCAATTTAATTTTCAATTTAATTTTCAATTTAATTTTCAATTTAATTTTCAATTTAATTTTCAATTTAATTTTCAATTTAATTTTCAATTTTCAATTTAATTTTCAATTTAATTTTCAATTTAATTTTCAATTTAATTTTCAATTTAATTTTCAATTTAATTTTCAATTTAATTAACGAAACAATCATCTTTGATCAGATGTTCGACGCGAAAAACATGATGACCGCTTGCGATCCGAGGCACGGTCGTTACCTGACAGTAGCAGCGATATTCCGTGGACAGATGTCGATGAAGGAAGTCGACGAGCAGATGTTGTCGATTCAGAACAAAAATTCTGGTTACTTCGTCGAGTGGATACCGAACAACGTTAAAGTCGCTGTGTGCGATATCGCGCCGAGAGGATTGTCGATGTCGGCAACTTTCATCGGTAATTCGACCGCTATACAAGAGATTTTCAAACGTATCAGCGAACAGTTCACAGTGATGTTCAGGAGAAAGGCTTTCCTTCATTGGTACACCGGCGAGGGAATGGACGAGATGGAATTTACCGAGGCAGAAAGCAACATGAACGATCTGGTCTCGGAGTACCAACAGTATCAGGTGAGAAAAACGGCTGATTTTCGTAAAAACATATGTCCGAACTGAAATCTAAAAAAATACATATCAAGAAATCTTCCATTCGAATCAATTGTCCACCCAATTAATCCGGCGTAAAAATAATGCATCGATCTAATTTTTTTAATTACAGGAAGCAACCGCGGAGGACGAGGAAGTTTTCGAAGACGAGGAGGGCTTGGAGGAAGAGGCAGTAGAGTAAAAAAACACGAACAAAAAAAAACCACTCCACTATCAAATGCCCCGTTAGTTTCTATACGTTGACGAAGATTAATTATTGATCTCGCAGCAGCTTGGGATACAAAGCATGTATCGAACACTCGATATGTACATCCGCGGAGAAAAAAAAACTCGCAAAATTGTAATAAAAAAAGAAAAGAAAACAGAACAAGACCCCTCTCTAGCAATTTGCTTTATATAAGACTGCGAACTCTACTTACACTCCTTCGAATGAACCGCTAACATTATCATTGTATTACAGAAAAAAAGAGATTCTGAGATAACCTTTATTCGACACCGACAACATGTTGATATTTTGAAAAAAAAATTAATAAATTATTTCCGTCTCCTAAAGTTTATTTGTCTCGTCGGTGATTTAACGTTTAAAAAAATGTTGATTATAATAAATCCGACATCTTTACGTCGCGCCGCACCGAATTGCTGAAACCCTCTTTGTATTTGTACCAAATTCCGTACTTGGTCAGTACCTGCCTGACGCGGTGAATTGATTTGGGGGCTCTCGGCGACGTTCCCGGTGATTTCTGTTTCTTCGGGTCAGCTTTTGGTACAAAATTTTCAAAGAAATTTCGAAATTTCTGCAAGAAAAATGCATCAAAGTTGAATTAATTATTGCAAAATAATTGCTTTTTTAATTTAAAAAAATATATGTATTTTTTAATCGGCACTCACAGCGGCCTTGATCGGCATCGGTTCGAGTTGTCGCAAGTGATTCGGTACAGTTGGAATGGCCACGGGTTTGAAAGTCTCCTCGGCTTTCTTTTCGACCGCCTTCGTGACTTTCTTCGACGCTTCGCCACTTCCGGAAGCTTCAGGTTCGTGATAAGATCCGATCGCTATGGCAGCCCGTTTCAAACGCTCGATTTCCAATTCTTGAGCTACTATCTGCTTCACCGCGTAAGGCATTTCTCTACGAACTTTGCAGTCGGGAAATATTCCAACTTCAAAGAGATTTCTGAAATTATTATCATTTTTTTAAATATTCAATTAACATTGCGGATGCAATTGCTGACCGATGTTATAATTTTCTGTTCGTTGAAGTGAGATGTGATACAATATAGTTTCGTACAGGTCATCATAGTAAAGCCAGGAAATTCATATCGATTACCCATATTTGTAGGCATACACATGCAGACTAGCAATTAAAGTGTGCTCGGTCAGTCGGGTCCGTTTTAGTCCGTAGAACAATTTTTTAGCCATTTTCTCGATGGCCTAGATACCTTTTTTTGGCCGAATTAATTTTTGTTTATTGAATATTTTATTCGTGTATTATTGATTTTCAATTCTGTATTCGTTAATTCTTAAGCTTCTACTTTCATAAACGATCGTATCAACTTGGTGAAAACGGGAAACAGTTGACTAAATTATAGGAATCCAGAGGGAAAAGAACAATAACAATTACAGACGTACAAAAAATAGGGTGGTAACAAATTCGTAAAATATGTTTCAATAATGTCTTATGATGGATCAACGAGATCTAGAAGTATAGAGATTTCATTATCACAAGTTCAAACACAACCGCGATTCATCGCACATCGTGCGCACCTTTCCACACATATTTTTCGATATTTTATTCGATGATTCTTTGTATGGTTTTTTAACATCTTTTTGAGTAACACGAACGAGTATCTAACGCAAATTTTTGCAACAACTTACGGATCAAACTCGTAATCGTAATTGCCGTTCTCATTCTTCTGCACGAGTGACAAACCGAGATCGAGCATCACGTCGATCAAACGAACTAGATCGGCTCGTTCCTTCGTCGAGTAGAGATGACCGGAAACGGAACGAAGTCGAGGGGTCAATAGTTCGAACAGAAAGGGTGCTACGTCCAGTGCCAGAGTTTGGATGTCAAGACCGTAGGTTCGTTTCGTTGCGTTCAGGATCGCCACGCTCTTGTTCAATTTCTGATTGGCCTTAAAACAAAATCGACGAAAATAAGAGATACAACGTATGTAAATTGCACCTTACAATAAACGTACGTCTTTGCCACACTCACCTCAGCCACGGCGGACGGATAGGAGAGTTTAATGAATTGATTGCCGGCAAAACCGAAGTGCCAAGCGACGAAAGCATAATTCGTATAAGGCATTACACGCCAGTCCTGCCGGCTCATTACTACGGTCGTTATATTGTCGTACAATTGAAACCACTCCAAGGCTTTCGAAACTATCTGCATTTTTGGTGGATTGGCTTCTGGATAATTTTGAAAGACACCCTGTGCCAAGCGTTCAGTTTCGCCTATTGTAAACAAGAATGTATTCAATTTAGTTTACGAGTACTCGTTCGTCTAGAATATTTTATTTTTTTTACCGCCGTGCGCCGCTTTCAGGACAAGCTGAACTCTCTCGCGGACGGAGAGCGGTCCGCCGCTGCTCACTGGAATTTGCAGGATATCCTTCCAGCAATCGAAAAGTCCTCGTCTCGAGTCTTTCAATCCTAGATTAAAATTGCTATCGACGCAAGCTTCGCCCATGTACTGGAGAGCGCACAGACACGATCGAACATCGCAACCCGATCTTTCGGCCAACTGAAGGAGAGCCTCCTGATGGACTCTGAGCTTTTCCTTGCGCGCTATCGTCGCCAGACGGTCAGCCAGACGCGCCGGGGTGACTTTTGGCACCGGTATTATGTAAGCCATCATTCGAAGAGCTCTGGAAACAAATGGAACAGTAAAAACAAATTTTAAATGAGGCAACGAAGGATTATACAATAATGTTGTAAGAAAAATAATACAACAACATTTGCGTCACGAATGTAAAAACTTGCACGGGTGTACAGGAAACAAAGACTACTATTCCTACTATATTTGCGTACAGATATGTGTAAATTAAATTTTATTTTTATATCTCATTTCTGAGCTCTCGTAAGTGGAATATCAATTTCACAAAGAAGATCAAGATTGCACCTCGTGAAAAATTATGGAAATTATCATTTCAATCGATTTATCAGTGAGGGACTGATAGATTTGATTAATTCCAAATTCATTTAATCATATTAGTATATTAGTTCTTACTTGTTAATTAAATGAATTATAAATAGAGATATTTATAACGCACGCTCGGAACTAATTAATTTCCCCCCGCTGATAAACCAATAAATATATAATTCATCCGAAAAAATAGTATTGATGAACAAATATCGTGTTATAATTTTTAAAAATAATAATCTTTTTCAAACGATAGCAATTTAATCACTAATTGTTCTTCACAGAAATATGTCGGTATAACGTACTTTTATGAAAATTGCACACAAATGACCTGAACGATAATGATTAATTACCTCAGCGAAGGAGTGTAAGCCTCGTTGCATATACAGATGACCGGTCTCTTGCATCCTTCGGATTTCTTAGCTCCGGCGTCTTTGTTTCTTTTCCCCTTCTGCACGAGTTTCCCCTGAACAAATTTAATTAGAAGATCTATCGAGGCCGCAGGTGCGCCGTCCACTTCGTCGAGAACAAGACAGTTCGGCCGTGGATCGGCGCCCATCAGTGACCGCATTTCCGTCGACGCGAGCAGCGCTTGCCTGAAAGCCTCGGGGCTACGATCGTCACTGGCGTTTACCTCGACGACGTTGTAGCCCGCGTGTCTGGCTACCAAATGCGCCAGCGTTGTTTTTCCAAGACCCGGCGGACCGCTCAGCATAGCTATCCTGTGCATCGGGAATCCTTTTGCATCGAGGCCCTCGACTTCCGGCTCGCGAGAAAATTTCTTAAAACCGAAAGTCGGCGGCGGCGGTGCTTGTTTCTTCCGTCTCACAACTTCGCGATTGAACACCACTTTGTCCCAGAGTTTCATCCAACTTAGAAACGATCGGTTAACGCTCTCGTCCGAGAGAAGCTCCATGTATGTCCGAGGACGATATTTGTCGACCCACAGTTGATCGCCGGATTTTTTCGATAATTCTTTGGGCGGCGGAAGACTCGCGCGCTCAACGTTCCTCAATATCTGAGAAAAGAAAGAGTTTAAGAGGTTTGTACGAAGACAATATTAACGTTATTATTATTCTCGGAGAAAAGGTGATTACGTCGTTTAGGGGCTGTGGAAATTGATTGGCAGTGGTTTTTTTTTTTCTTATGGGCTTAAAGCTGCAGTCTGAAAGATGGTAACTTAGGGGACATGGTATTTTTGTCCATACATTTTTTTCTTCGATTTGCTTTTTATTTGTATTTTTTTTTATTATAATTTAATTCTTTGACGGATGTTTCCTTTTACGATCAGAATATAATAAATCTTAATTTTAGAGCTCGGACTGATTAATTATGATGGAATTATAAAACAGTTAAAATTAAATTAAATCTAACCGTCCGATATCTACAATAAGATTACAGCTATGATATGCACGATTAAAGAACGCACAACTATGTGACAATATAAGAATTATCTATTTAAACGTGTAACATAAGCCTAGACTTATCCCTCCTCTATGTTAATAAATACTCACGATCTCTTCGGCTTCCGCTTTCATTTGACTGTAAGGCGCTGAGAGAATACCGGATACGGGACGAACGATTATCTCCGTGTTCCTCTTGCTCTTGTCTCTGATTCTGACATAAATTCGCTGCGAATCCGTGGAACGTGTCACCGCTATGAAATTCCAACTCGGTACTCTCGTCGATATGCAATTTTTCATTGCTCTACAAAAACACATGAATTATACCGTTTAATAATTTCCTGCGCCAATACAATTAGAGATTGGACTGTCCAGTTGTCAAAACTTACAAATTGAGGTCCAATTGCAGCATTATGATTATAAATATATGAAAAAATTGAATCTACTTAATAATAAAGTACACGTTTAGTACACGTTTAATAATAATACACCATTAGACACTCATTTTTCGATTTTTTCTAAAGGAAATCTCACTTTTTCAACCGGAAGTCCGAAAAATTAGGGGTTTGGTCAGAAAACTAGGAATTTCTGGTATTATGCCATTTTCGGTCGAAAATGAGATTTTCAAAACGGAAGTGACGTATTTTCGGTACATTTCTGCTTTCTAAATTCCATAGTTGATAGCCAGATCCATAACAATCTGTTAGTGTACCTTGTAAATTAATATCCAATTAATGGATGAATTAATTAATTATAATATAACATAATGATATTATTGATTATAACTTATTAGTAAGTCAATAAATAATGAATAAATCAATAATCAATGTTCTACTAACTCAACGTTTTTTTTTTTTTGCAAAACGAGATATTTTAATCCTCAAAATGTAATGAATTAAAAAAAAATTTAATTTCACAAACAACTTACTCTGTGTTCGAGGGTTTCGCAAGGCTCGCTGTACAATCTTCCTTCCTGTGCTGTTTCTTTCTTTCATTTAGAATGAGCTCTATCACTGCCTCTGGATCGTCCCAGCGAGGTCTTTTCTCCCTTCCCTCGGTCTGAATGCCCTCTGTCCAATTTCAGAAACGTTACATCCCCATCCAAATTTGTGGCACAAAGTTGGTAAATAAAATTTTACCAAAATTATCATCCTCAAAGAGATCCCCAAAATCACTGATGAGCTCCTCGTAAGTTCTTTTTCTCACGCTTTCCACAGTAACCGCAGCTTCGTTCTGTGGCACCTCCGGTGTCTCGGTCGCTGGAACATCTGTAGATTTTGGCTCCACCGGCACCTGAGTCGAAGTCTCGCTTGATTTTTCTTTTTGCGTATCTTTCACTTCTGAAAAAAAAAAATTTAATCAATGCTAAAGTAAGTTGAAATGAGTTACTGTTGATAAACTAAAAGTTTATGGATCACTTGACTATACAAATATTTCAGGATTGAAATTTTTTGTCGTTAAAATGAATAAATAAAATTGGAAAAAAGAGTAATAAATTTTTGTTTCTTCCAAAATTTACCCGCAGCCTTTGTAGAAGCTTTGTAGAAACTCGTCTCGACCAAGTCGTATTCTTCGTCCGAGTCGGGAAACTCGTCCATCGTGAAGCTCAATGAAAATTTTTTGGACCATCAATCAAATCATTAATAATAATTTTTTCGACACGTCGATAGGTGTTGTTCGAAAAAACTTTTTCGTGACGATTAAAAAATGTCGCGCAAATGATTAATAACCCTCGTGTTAATCGATAAATATATATATAGTGCGGCTACGCGTCTATCGGTGCTTCATCGATTATTGTTGTTGTTATTCCATGTGCAAAATAACCCTTCGAACTCAATTTTTCGACAACAATTAGTCTAATGAAATGTCATTCGAGTAATTTTTTTATCAACAATTCCAAAAACTCGACACAAATTTATCGTCTCGCATTTTATGAACAAATATTGAGACTACTCGTTCATTTCGTGGCTCCGTCGATTGTTAACGATTGTCTTTAAGCACAAAAATAACCCTTTGAATTCGATGTTTGACACATCGACAGAACTGAAAAAAAGTGCCGTAGGTCGTGAGAAAAAATCACCCGAGCAGTTTTTCCGAAAGCATTGAAAAAATTAGACACGGCGTTTCGTGGCGTGGTTATTGTATAGAAATAGTGAAATCAATCGTTTATCGTCGCTCGATAATTGTCGATCAATTGTTTACGACTGTTCGGTTCGTTTCGAACACGACGAGGTGTATAAATTTGGCGGGAAACGCCAAGCGCTGCTGTCGTCGTCGGAGACGTCGGAGAGATTTATTATTATCGCGTATTTGCACGGCGTGTTATCGAAAACTTCTCGACACCATGCCGGTCTTATAGCGATGTAAATTTAATTCAAGAAAAAATAAAATAATAGATAACCGATCGTCGCATTTGGTTAAATTCGGCACCTCGTCAAGTGGAAGCGAACAATTAGAAATGAGTAAAGTCGAGGCCTATCAATTGAGCCATCCGGAGCTGTTGTCCGAAGAAACTCTCTGTGAGATTCTGAAGAATGTAATGTATCATTTCAAGGTTAAAATCCCTTCCAACACTCCGATTCTGACAGTATACCATTTTTTTTTTATCGTTTGTAAATAGAGCTGCATCGTTTTGCCGTCGTTCAAAACTCTTAGCAAGGAAGAATTGATCGAGATTTTCAAGAGGATCGCCTTGCCATTGCCCCAGCGAAGGTACAACGAGGCAAGAATATTGGGCAAGTCGTTGAACGATCTTAGAGTAAAGAGAGGTATCAACGCTGCTACTTATCACAGCGAAAATAAAGATATACCGTAAGTCATTTTTATTTTTATACCCTTCCTCGGTGTACATATAGGTGATAGCTTTTTGTTTGCAGAACTGCAATTAGTCCAACGAGCGATAATAAGAATCGACGAGAAGATACCGAAGATCGCTCTGCCAAGAATAGACTCAAACCACCGATCAGCGAGAAACAGCAGATTACAAAGAAAATTCGTCTCTCGAATTCCTGCCAGATGGAAGATCTGGCTGAAAAAGATGCAAAAAGAAAGAGCGAGGTTCGTACACTAGTATGAAAATACAGTTGTAAATTCATGAATTAATTTATTATTTACATTCATAAATTAATTTGTGCATTAAATTCGTGAATTAATTGGTGAATCGATTTGCGAATAATTTACGAATTAATTTACAAATTAATTTACGAATTAATTTACAAATTAATTTACCAATTAATTTACGAATTAATTTACAAATTAATTTACGAGTTAATTTACAAATTAATTTTTCTGGGACGGCAACAAGTTTACAAAGATATCGTTATTTCGCAGGTCTCTTCGCATCCAGATTCAAAAAAGCGACAAAAGATAACGTGGCCTTAGACTTTCAGCAATAATAATTTTGAAGAGCCTGTTCGAATGTGACGAACGGCAATTGCTTTATGTAAATTGTGCCAGGTATTAGTTTCTCAAGATGAGAGGCAAAAAGTCGTATGAATTTTTTTACACTTTGCGGGATTCTCGTGTCATAGAGCCTGTAAAAAATTTTTAATCAACTTCGTAGCTAACGTCGCATGACAAAAACCAGAGAGTCGAATTTTACATCCATATACATAAAAAAATACTTCCTTCCGATTTTAGTCACGCGAAATATTTGCGAGGATTTATAGCTACAAAGTCATTTATTGACGCATAGATTTTTTCTAATAGAGATTTTTCAATTATTTACATATTTTCAATGAGAATTACCTGTCACGATCGAACGAGCGGTAAAGTTGAAAAATTAGAAGTTTATGAATCGATCGTCCCAATTACGACCTACGGAACTCCCACGGTCTTATAGGACCCACGTATCTTGTATCAGCGACCGTCGATGTACCGATCAGTCTGTATCGCAGATAAAAGAAAATATAGTCGAACATTTATTGAAGATCAGCTTGCGCGCTATAGGGTAAACCGGCCAATGAATGGACAGTTAAGCAGACGAAAAAGCCAATGAATAGACGTCTTTTATACAGATGCTCTTATGGAAAGTGTCCATTCATTGGCTGTTTACCCTATTTTCGTGTATTTTTCGTTTAAAGACGTTTTCTGAAGAACGTCGCGAATACGATTTTCTTTTGTTCTGCTATTGGAGCATGTTGTGAATTTTTATGACAATTAATTTTGGTATTGTACCTTGCATCAGAGACCGTCGATATACGTATTAGTCTGTATGCCGGATTACAAAAATTATAGTAGAACAATTATTGAACACAAGAGTGCTCGCTATATTTTCGTGTATTTTTCGTTTAAAAACGATTTCTGAAGAAAGTCGCGAAAACGGTTTTCTTTTGTTCAGCTATTGTAGCACGTTATGAATTTGTATTACAATTTACTTTCATGCACTGTATAAAAAAATTGTAAATTTAATGTACCGGACTGAATGTTTTTATGCAGATACTTTTATGCAGAACTGATACATTAAATTCAATGTAGAATTGTGATGAAAAATTAATATACTTTTTCATTGAAATTAAAGTAAATTATTATTAAAAATAAAGCATTTCAAATGTTTTGAAGATACTCAAGATTAATTTTTCATCGAAATTATAGATTAAATTTCATATGAATTTTTCTGACGGTGCGGGTTGATTCCCTAAAAACGGCGTATTCCTCATTGTTCGAAAAGTTTTCCATTGAGGAACATAGAACATCATGCTAACGAAATATAATTTTTATTTAAATGATCACGATTTCGTGTCGCGATCGATAACTGAAGAAAATGTACATCTTCGAAGATTTCAGTACTTTCTTCTAATGTTCAAGCCGATAGACTTAATCAATTTTTGTATATACATCGTGGCAGGTATGGTGCCCTCCTCGGTAAGGAGGCAATAAATAATACAAAATTATTTACGTTTCACGTTCTTTTAATGACATAGGGTCTCTAAACGATACATTCATTATACTTATATATATATATACATATATATGTATATATATATATATATACATATATACTTTGACGCTGTGTCACAGCAACCTTCATCACATGCATTTGTAACTGTAAATCGCATAGATATATTCTCTACTCTCAACAAAATACGTGTTTGTCAAGGCATACAGGATTTTTTATTTTATTTTTTCGTTATCCTACGATCAATTCGCACAGACCGAACATAAACTGGTGAGATTGGTCGATTTTTATTATCAAATCAATTGATCAATCGATGGTACAGAGTGCAAAGATCTGATTGGAACACGCGAAGGTGCGTTGAAAACTTGAGCGATTTATAGCTGCCGATGAAATAATTTTAAATTAATATATATATTTTTTATGAGTCTCAGGCGATGCGAGAAAAATGTAACCCTCTGAAACGCTGCGAAGGACCATCATCGCACCACCTTTAAATTTGCTTTTCAATCTTTAGAGTTGCCTCAATCGTAGCGTAAAAAAGAATTGCATGGAAAAGAATTTATCTTTGGAAAGCTTTTTTTTATTTCTATTTTTGAATACACATGGTTAGTGTAATAATTTTTAATTCGAATATAATAAATAATTTTTTAATACATTAAAGAAAATGAGATTTGTGTGATGATTTAAGAAAGTAAAATCATAATCTTTTTTTTATTGTAATTGCTCGCCACCGAATTTTTTTCTCATCGCCTCAAACGCCGTTCGCCGGTTCGTGCGAATCAAACATAATTTGTATAATCTCTTTAAATGTCGTTTACGTTTATATACATATTTATAATGTGTATATACAACCTGCACTGCGTATCATATCGTAATCAATCGTAAAAGGCTGGAGAAATTTTATCTTTTTCATAATTTTTTTTTCTCTCACCCTTCGGGAATTATGACCATTATCTTTTTTTTAATTCTTTTGAATCACAGTGCGATGCATTAGGTACAAGAACTTACCATCTTAACTGTGTGTGTCTGTGTGTTTGTATTTTCATAATTTTCTTTTATTTTATTATTTCTCTTTATATATATATATATATATATATGTTCGTATATTTCTCGTCAAGGTAGGCGTATCGTACTTGCAGTTCGCACGCCGACCAACGAAATATCATCGATCGGAATCAATGCCTGTGTGGATGTGTGCATGTGTGGCGCGATGTAAATTTTTGACGTATAAAAGAATCAGCTTCTCGCCGGGGGGAGGGTAGGTATGCTGTATATAATTTAGTGGGATCCAACAAGTACGACCCGTCGTACGAGCTTACAAAATCTGACTTCTTAATTCCTATTAATATAACAGACGAAAACTTTGCTTGGCAATGTTTGAACGCCGATATAATAGTCCTCGATGAAATTCTATATGATCTTTATTTCATGTTGCTTTTTTTTTTTAATTTTTTATTTTTATTTCTTTATTTTCTTTTTTATAATCTTTTCTTCATTTATACGTACTTAAAAAACTTATGGCAATGTATTGTCGCTACTCGAAATTCGTTTATGCGTTGACGAAATATTTCGACGTATCGGCTTCGTAAATATATATATATTTGTATTCGCGACATGTGAGATGACGCATGGGAAAATTTTGTTCCACGCCGAAACGCGTATATATTGATTCATTGAAACTCCGTTTGGGAAGCCCTTCTCGAACGATATTGCAACGCATCGTTATGACACACAAAACATTTGACCCCATGAACCAGACATTCGAATATACCTTTTTTTTTAGCTTTATACAGCGATCCCGTGTTCTTCCCATTGCCAGTCATAAAAGGCCTCTAAAATCTTCATTTCACTCTCGACCATCCGATGTCATATTTTGTTTCTATGAATTGTGGCTGCTTTTTTTATTTAGGAGAAGTTTTCTTTCCGAAGGCCTAAAAACCTCGTTACTTTAGAGTACATGAACCTTGAGCAATAAAAAATGAAAAGTTGAACTATATTTACATAGAAAAAAAACAGCGAAAAAATTGAATCATTGGTACATATCACTCCGTGTGTGGACAAAAAATGTTGTTCAATCCAGTAAAATTTTCGTTGTTACTGTTTAAGGTAAAAATGTACAATTTCAATCGTTAGTGTTATTTCTATCGCGATAAAAAATCAGTTTTTATGTCGTCTCGATGTTCGTGAATACTGAAAAATGTTACTGATACTTTTTTCGTTTTATTTTTTTTTTTTGTGGAATAGAATTATTCCCACACTTTCTTAAAATGAAATCCAAGCTCGATAGACCTCAAAATTATATGTATAAAAAGAATGTAACGTCAGTTGCAATGTTTTTCCATGTTGAAACTTAGTTTTTTTCGGGACTCAAGGCTCACGTATTTAATGTCAATTTACTCTATCATAATTTCGACAACCGTAGCCCAGACTTCGAACCCACCCGGGCGGGACGTTATTCGAAACGACGTTTTAATGTTATAACAGTAAACATTCGTGAAACAGTGTCCATTCATATACGAGGATATAGTACGTTGTTTTTTTTTCTTTACCTATAATTCTTATACCCGTACAAATAATTTAGCTGTAGCTGCTTTCGCTTAGGAGTATCAATTATACATTGTTTTTCTTTTTCTTCATTATCTTGTCTTTATCGATAATAATATTAACAGTTATTACAAAACACTTTTAAACCGTTACAACGTGATTAATTTGTTATGTGTGGCAAGAACGGAGTGCTAATAGTAACAAAAAGAAGAAAAACGGAAAATAAAAACAAAGCATTAATTGTAGGCATTGGAAAATTCCGCGAACACGAAGACAGAAAAAAGTACGAAAAATGGTGCCTCAATCAACGGAACGCCGTCTAATTTCGGTGTTAACGTGAAGTGACATCCTCCCATTGCACATTCAAAGTTTACGGTCTATTTTCTCAAAATATCTTAGAATTTTCGAAGACGGCGGTCAATATCGGAAGATTTGGTAGAAAAAAACAAAAATTACAGTCAAATTGCCATGCTAACTTTGTTACAACGCTATCTAGATTTTTTTTAAACTACCCTGGTTCGTTGTGAAATAGCTAACATTAGTAATCTCACTGCTTTTTTTTCTTGTAAAATTTCGAACAGTGCGAACCATAATTTATTTCGATTATTACATAAGTTTCAATTTATTCTGATAAATCATCTTTGAAAAAATAGACAGAACTTTTCAACTGCCGACCGCTCGGTCGAACTCAGTCGGTGTGACACTTCACATTAAGAAAAAAAGGAGTTTTGGAAGCATCAATAAAGATTTACATTTGTCCTTTTTTGTCTTCTTTTTGTTTGTTTGTTAAATAAATACCGTTGTAAATATAATTGGCTTCGTTAAACGGAGGATGCGTCGATTACTTATATTGACTCTGGAGGATGCGGCCAATGCCGAAAGACGTCGATTTAAACTGGTGTTTCGTGATCAGTCTCTTCGATCCTTCCTAATCGCCATGCGTTTGGGTCTCCTGCTGCTACAAAAGGAAATAAAAAAAAATGATTAAAGGCCTTCTACTTTTCACTCATCTAGCTCTACAATGGCATACTATTATAGTCATTGTTAGTCTTGTTCGAAAAAATGACTAATGTCATATTTGATGCCTTACATTCTGAAAACGATGAATTTCACAAAGAAAAATATATATATTCTAGTAGAGCTCGTGGCTCGCGTCCTCACACCCCTTTGTACACTTCAGCCCTGATTATTCCCCTTTACTTTAAGTCCCTTTACTTCACGGTCTTATAAACCTCATATCCCCGTTATTGACCCCCTCGGGCCCTATTTTTGACCTCCTCTGACCTTATTACCCACCCCCTCCCTCCATAGATTGACCCCCTTCTTGACCCCCCCCCCCTCGATTCTTAATACGGCGGCGACGGTGAAATCTTTTTATATTATAGAGCGATATGTAACATAAATAATATAATGAAAATCCATACAGAAATTCACTAAGTCAGTACAGAAATCGATATCAAGTTTGAATATACATTTTACAAGCGCCGCAACAACGTTATGACAAAAATCATTTTTGTATGACATCGTAGAGCCAGTTTGACTAAAGATTTATCGCGAAAATTGCATTTTTTTGTAGCATAATAGAACCTTGACATGAAATTCTGAATGTTTCCTCCCACATCATAGCCAATAAGATCAAATAAAGAGAGACTCGGAATAGTGTGAAAAAGAAGTCGCAGGATGTACAATGAGATTAATGAAACGTGGTTCGAGCAACCATGCTATACAAACTAAACACAGAAAAAAAAGACAATACATAACTTATCAGATTCAGCCTTCATATAAACTTACCACAGTAATAGTATTTAATCCTAGGCAAACCTAGGCAAACAAAAAAGAAACATCAGTAACTACCCAAACGGTTTTTTATTTTTATTTTTTCATTCAATCTACCTAGATCGACTAAATCGGCTTCAAATCTTTTAATAATAACAAATTGCAGCACGTCCGGTCGGCAAGATCGTGATTCAAGGTACCGTAATAATATATAGAAATCAATATAATTGTTTCTATGGCTAAGCTGTGGAAGAATACTTCATCACAAATAAACAAAAAAAAGTATTTGTCTTGACTTGTTCTTCTCTTACACGCACACGCGCGCACACACACATACGCATTTTCCGAAATTCGTTATCTTCCGGAATGGTCATATTTATTGTATCAGAAAGAATCCAACTTCTACGAATGAAAACTACGGACAATACAGGAGGAAATGGAAAAAAAACACAAACAAAAAAAAATTAATTGTACTCAAAAAACGCATCGTGCCGACGAAAAAAATGCAATGGATACGGAAAAATGTGTGCAGACAATAAACGAGGTCAAAAATAAAAAATGGGTAAAACAATACGAATCTAGGCGTCGTTAAACGAAAAATTCTATACAGGGTGAATCCGCCAGTGAATGGACCTACTCGAACATCGCTTGCGAAAAAAAAGTGAGAAGAAATTTGATAAAATTATTCACCTTGAGAAGAGAGTGCTCAAAGCGAAAGACGTATATTTGTTTTTAATGAAAAAATAAAATACGTAAACCAAGAACAAATATTGTGCTTGTTTCAAGCATTCTCTTCTATGGATTTATATTCTAGCTATGATAAAAGGGACGTTGATAAATAAATTGTCGCTTAAATGTTTATCAGGTTTGTGTATAATACAAATTCTCTGACACGTGCGATTCGCTAGGGTGGTTGTCTCCGAACGGCGAGTAACTTGCAGACTGCCTTTCTTGGAATAAGATCCGATAAGAAATTTTGACTCGATACTTGGGTAAGAAGGGTTCTGTTGGGCGGTGGAGATGAAGTTTCAGGCTTCCAATATTGAGTTTTGTGCAAACAAAGCACGGTTCATGTACGTCCAAGAATTGGAAAACACGGTGAAATTCATGCGTTAGTTTGAGGACAGAGAAAATAATACAAATCACGATCACTTTTTCAATATACAAATATAACGATACGCCAAATCACGGGGAAACCAGCTTCCGAGAGCCATATATATTGAAAAAATGACGGCCCGAAAGAGCAACGGCCACTGCCATTCTAACCGCGGTAGGTGATTGTGTAATTTTTTTGTCCTGGAGTTCGCGCCTTCTTTTCAGCGTGGTTTTTTTTAATATGAAACGACCGCGATATCTCCGTATTTCCGACCCGCGGTATCGCCATCGCATTCGATGGAGCATTAACTGAATCCTATTGAACGGACATTCGTCGAGTTGTTGGCAGATGCTGCAAATGGATACATTATAGTAAACGAATTATATTCCAATACAACCAATTTTTTTTTATGACCCCTTCAATATTTTTTGAAAATCGACATTAATGTTTTATAGATAACGATGCATTCGTTGCAAGTGTGCCCCTTCACAAGAAAAACTTATCCCTCTGTCAGGTACACGTATCGAGCATATCCGTTCATTGGGTCGTAAGGTCCCTATTCACTGCTGCGTCAATAATTCACCGGTAATTTTTAAAAATTCTTTTTAGTGATATTTTGTAAATTATATTTATTGACTTTTTAATTATATTTTGTATAACATAATTCGATTGTGAAAATGTTGGCAACAAAGCGAGGGTTCGAAGAGAAATACGTATACGATGATTAACTGGAGATCCGTTAAGGTTTTAGTGCCCGTTTCACTGGCGTATTCACCCTAAATCGTATAATGAAGATAACGAATAGAAGAAAGACATAAGAGGAATTGGAAGTTAACTCACCTGGGTATCATAACCGGGACAAAAGAACGGGTGGAGTTACCCTGTGTGGCATTGGCCGCGTTAACGTGAGTGATAAAACACACACGGCAGGATCACATTTGACGTACCGAATATTATAGATTCGGGGCTAAGGAGCCATGGAACTCGTACGCGAGGATTCTGTTGGAGGGGATCGGTTGCTGTTCCGCTCAGGATACACGGGAAGTATGTAGGGCGCGTGAAGGTGGTTTAGATGATGTAGTGCGTTGTTCAACACATCGGGGCTCGTATACAGCAGCGGCACTCTTTCCTCTACCCAAACGAAAACCAAAAAAAGAGATAGGTGCAAAATTATAATAATGACAATGGAGTCCTGTGCTCGTACAGGTACCGTGGTTCTGTGAGTCTACGAATGCACGGGGTAAACAGACCAATGAATTAACACAAAAACTACACAATCTCAAAATTAATAATTAAAAAATCTCAAATTCCCAATCTTTCACGATTTTTTTTTAAATTAGTTTCACAAAATAATGAATATCGTTCTGTAGGTTGGGTACTTATAAAAGTAACAATTGGCAATAACTGATTTTAAAAATAAATTTCTGATTACGTGATCGCAGAATACTCAATTCGCCAAAATAAAGAAAGGCTATTTACATTTTTTTTCTGGAGGTAACTTTGAATTTGATTTTATGTATTGGATGCCCGTGGGCAAATATTTTGCGACCTCTATTTATCACACGGATTTGCATAAATTTATTGTATTATATTTTTCATTGCTATGAAGCCAATCTTGTTTTGATCCTGCGTGCTTTAAATGTCAACATTGAATATCTATAGATCGTCACCAATGATTAATTGTTTTCTTCTTAAAATTACGATTATATTCCGTTTCCTCTTGACAGCCCACGTGTTGGGTTTTGAACTCGCGGAGAAGAATATTATTTGTTCTTACAAGTTTCAACAGTGTTGGAACGTGCACTAACAACCCCACTATGGAATTATATTGGAATGAGAAAACAATGTTTGCTTTACTGCACTGAAAAATTTTTTTTAGAAATTATTTGTAATAAAAACCACCTCAAGATCGGTGGTAGAAAAAATCTATCAGACCTCAGAGTAAGAAAGTAAAGGAAAGCAAATATATGAAATTGTTAATTCATTGGCGCGTTTACCCTATTTTTCTATCAAATAGTTATACAACAATTGATGCTTTCCGAGCCGGTTTAACGGCTGATATCGGGCTCTCTAAAATAGTCTGTCCATGAAATAATAACTTAATGCAGCAACGAAACATAAAATTAGCTGCAGCAACTCATCAACAAACTGAACGATCATAATGTACATATATGCATATATGTATAATTTATGTACAAATACTACGGCATAGCTGTACGTAGTACAACTGAACGAAACAACTAAATCGGTGCCATATTCTCGAGACAATGCTACGTGAAAATTCAACGGATTCGTATACGATTTGACGTTATTTAATAATTTCATATCTATATCTTTCGTTTGAAATTTGATTTCGACTCCCACAAGTCCCGAAAGGATGTTTTTTTTTAATTACTTTTTGTTGATTTTTTGGCCTACGCAAGTAGAAATTACAAAATACGTCGCTGAAATTACCTTGTAACTGACGACTTATTAGAGCCGTGATTCCCTGACTGTCGCCAGTCTTTTTAACCACGAACAGCTTCGTCTCAGGATCGGTCTCCATTCCGCCCATTCCACCGAGACCGATTACCTGGCCGTTTTGTTGCTGATGACCGCTCGCTGCCATTGTCTCGCTCACCTGGTTCGAAATTTTTTTTAAAGATTTAGTATGTACCCTCTATTGCTTGTATCGCAATTATGTTGTCCACAGGCAAACCCATTTACAATATAAGTTATACATTGACGTAAATAGATTTTTTAGATTTTACCATGTGTAAAATATGTGACGTACGTTTCGACACACGAAAATAAACAAGACGCCAGCCCAAATCGCTTTTATGGCCAATAAAACTTGTTATGAGCATATGGGTTTGTTCCAATAAAGAGTAAAACGATAATTTTTGCCTTCAAGATTTCGAATTTCGAAAATATTTTCCCACAGACAAAATTTCAATCCACCAAAAAAAAAAAAAAAAAACCCGATCTTGATAACGTAGAATTACAAACAATTTAATACCTGCATGAGCTTCTTAACGACATCGCGACCGAGTATGTGATCAAAAACTGCCTGCAGAAATTGATCGCTGATTATACTCAATTTCAATTTATCACGATGCCACAGCAATATCCTGGATTCCTCCATAGCCGTTATTGAGACTTGGAAGTATTCGTCCGTCGATACGCCAAACCATTCAGGAGAATCGAGAAACTGATGAGGGAAGACTATGTGAAGTGCTCTTCCGTTTTGAGACACGACTAGTCTGAAATAAAAGAAATATTAGGCGATTAGTTATTTAATATTTTTTTCTTCCCATTACTAACGCCAATAATAATAAAATACCAGTTTTTACGAAGCCAAATGGATATCGAAAACAAAAAACTCTGTTCGGTCGGTAACAAAAACAAAAAAAAGACGTTCTTTTATCAGTAGAATCAACCGTGGCTGAGCATTTTTTAATCGGAAGGGTAGTTTTGCCTGTCTCTAATAATGCTCTAGAATGATTTTAAGATGAGGTAATACTACTCGGTCGGTAACAAAAAATGTACAATACAAATTTATTTGACATGGTTGTTTTTATGGATAAACGGCGAGAAAGTTGCCCTTCCGTCTAATAAGGTTGCAGGCCGACATTCTCGTCTTTCATCTGTAAAATCAAGCATGGCCGAGAATTTTTTAATCAGAAGGTTATCTTTGCCTCTGTCACACCAGATAGATTTTCGGTTTATCCCAAAACGTCTTGAACGAATAATTAACCCTTTTAGGGATACGTTTTTTTTTTACAGGTATGAAGATCTAAATACGTCGGTTGTTTATTAATACACGTTTTTCTAAAAGCAAAGGGGTGTATCACTTGTGATACACCGTGCTTCAAAGGGTTAATCATAGTGAAAAATATGAATTACTAAATGATAGATACGTCCTTGAGTATCGATATTTAAAGTTTACAGATAAAACATGCGTCTCTTGTTAAGTCTTTAAATTGTATCCAATAGATTAAAAAAGAAAAATTAGGATTAGTTACGTCATAACGAAAAAAATAGAAAAGTGGATTTAGAAAAGTACACCCACTTTCCGGACAAGACTAGCGAGAGTGAGTCGACTTTGGTGACTTTCTCTTGCGCGTAAACCTCTTGGTACTTCAACTGACGAATGGTCTTCATGCAGCTTAATACTTTCTTGAATTGATGTCGCGACACACGTAACGGTTGAAACACGGCGGCGTAAACCTGTAAGGCGACATTTTCACGTAAGAAAACACACAAGTTTCGATGAATATTGAATATAGTTGAAAAATGTTTGATGATAGAATACCTCTTCGATTTCCCGCGAGAATTTGATAGGCCTCAGCCTGTAGAGTAGCATGCAAACGTGAACAAAGTTTATGGCAACGAAGAGAGCGTTCCATAGAGCTGCGTCCAGCCAGCAAGCTATCGTCCAGCCCCACAGAGCGAGAAACGCACAGCCGACGAGGAGCGTCGATCGCAGATACAAGACCCCGTGTATCCCGCTCGGGGCAAGATGCGAGAGCAAAAAAAAGGCATTTGCCAATTGAAAGTATATGTGATTAACGTAGAAGCCGTGATAGGGCTGACATGTGAAAGCTCCGTTGAAAAACGTTGGAGGCACTATCGGCGGATGAGGGTAAGTTGAACCGTGGCTGACGACGGTAAGTCCTGCGCCTGTGAAAATAAACAAATTTTCAAAATTGTAAAAAAAGAACAAGCGGAATGGTAAATAAATATTAAACAAAAGAGCCTGCATGCAGCAAGTATTTAAACTAATAACGATAGATCGCGAAATATTGATCAGATGAAAATAGGGTTTTCGAATAAAAAAAGCGTATGTAATCATTAAAAATACGTATCCCTTTCGATGTTACTTCATCCAAAATCCCAAACGTTATTTAAAGTCCAAGTGTCTCAAGAAACAAAGTTCTGCGACCTTTCGAAACGATGGTAGCATATGTCGACCACTCCGCGACAATACGATCATTCATAAACGACTCAATGAAAAATGACAAAAAACTGTACATAATCAGCTGATTAATACGGTCGTTAGAAAAAATAATTTTGACAAAATCTGAAAACTTTTGATACCACAAACCGAGGTCCGTTTGAAATCATTGTGAAAAGCGTTAGCCAGATCAGTTTCTCAAATTCTAGACTGGTGTGTTATTATGGTTTTGTGAAATTAATTTATGCATGCCATGAAGAGCCGATTTACCCCCAGTGCCGTCGGCGGTCACATTTCTGCATTCGCTGTCCGGATGATTTGTCGGTGCCGGCAGTGAGATTTCCGATGCGCCGGCACTTTTCGGAATATTCGGTATGGCGGCATCGGTCAGATTGGCATTGACACTGATGTGACACCAGCACAAGAGGACAAGGGACGGAAGGGAAATGCCACAGCCTTCTCGGCCTCCTATTCGGTCCAAGCGCATCCACATCCCCGCATTACCAACGACTCGACAGACCTCTGTTCCTCATCCAAATCACCGCGCGGTTTATTTGTCTCTCGCGTATCGGACTGATCTTCCGTCACATCTCAGTAGCGAACTTCGCAAAATATCTTCCCATCTGTTGATCTGAAAAAATAAAACAAACAAAAATCTTATTTAACGTAAATAGCAGGACATCATTTTTTACATCGGTACGAAAGATGGAGACTGTATTTCTGCAGCTATATACTTCAATTGGGGAAAGAATAGTCAGTAATTAAAGAAATTACAATTTAAAGGATAACAGACTCTTAGATAAATTAAGCTGCATCAAGTTTTGATTATGTAACGTTAACGACCCCATAAAAAGGGTACGGGCAGATCTTGTGAGAGAATAAGCAGTGATAATAGGAATATACTGACAAAAATTGTGACGATGAAGTAATTGCATATACTAAAGAAAAAAATTGTAATTCTTTGAAAAATGTTTCAAAGGCTAATACCATTGTGTCACGAAAATGCAAAATTATGGAATATTTGTGCCACTATAATTGACAAAATCATTATTTGAACTTTCTAGTATATCAATAAATGAAATTGACCAGAATTGTTAAGACGGAATGATTATTCTAATCGGAAGCAAATAAAAATTCTTTCAAAAAATTTGGCTTGGAATTGCAAAATTATGGAATCTTTTTTGGCGCTATTATTGAGAAAACAATTATTTCAACTTTGTAATAAATGAATTAAATTGACTAAACTTGTGAGGACCGAATAATTGAAAATAAAAACAAAATAAACATTTTTTGAAAAAATGTATCAATTGGAAAGATCATTATGGCTCAAAAATACAAATTGATTGAACCTTTTTTGCCGCTGTAATTGAAAAAATCATAATTTCCACTTTTTAGCAAACCAATGAATCACATTGACACTGCCAGATAGTATTGTTTCACATAAAACCGGATTCGCAAAGCAGTTAACTCAATGGACCGATGAAAATGTTTACCTTTAACAATTTGAGAGGTGTAAGAAAAAAATTAATATTTTTTTAGGTAAATATTTGATTAGAGCAAAGCTTGGTAAACTCTGAATATGATAAATTAAAAAAATAATCATTTCAACTTTCTTGCAAACGAATGAATCCAATTGCTACTGCAAAATAGTTGGTGTTGTTGTTGTTTTTTTCATAAACCTGACCTTTGGAAGTCATTAACTCTATGGAGGAATAAATATGGTTAACGTTTTGAGAGATGTAAGAAAAAAAATTGATTCTTGTTTAGCTAAACATTTCATTGTGACAAGGGTTGATAAACTCTGAATACCATAGATTTAACCAAGTATAAAACTCTAAGAACACATTTTTTTATAATAACTACCGGATGCTCATCAAGTTTACAGTAAAAAAGGCTATAAATTTACAGTTCCACACGAAACTTGGTCTCTCCATCATTACAACCCACTCGCCAATCTGGAGTGACCGTACTCTTGCTAACCATCTGCGTCAATCGGTTCAATAACTTTATATAAAAACATTTGTCCACGTGGTAAAAGATGATTTTTTTTTTATTATATTGCCTAAATCATAGAACTCTCGTAGATATATTTTGATTACTATAAAAAAAAAGATTTGTTACCGATAATCGCGTATCACATGCGTCCTGCAACTTTGTACAAAAAAATTTATTTACGTGATGTAATTAATCATTTTTTTTTTAATTTGCCTAAATCATAGAAATATTTTAGACGTATTTTGATTATTGGAACAAAATTTTGTTACTGGCATATCAAGTGCATATCGCGAGTAGCCGAAGCCAGCAGTTATACTTATCTCAACGACAACCAGCGAACTGACAATTTTTGCTACAAGTCCCAAAAAATGAACAATTACAAACTACCAATCTAAACTAACAGCTGATTATGTACAACAATTACAGTTAAAACTTTTCACAAATTTCCGAGTCCAATGATCCTAGCCTGAGTTCTCTATAACTGCATTTAAAAAAAAATCTCCAGTGTGACAAAAAAGAAAAACCTGCTTTATTTTGCAAATTTAAATGCCTTTTGAAAAGTCCGTGAATGAAGCACAAAAGTTGGCGTTAAAAAACCATCGCGTGTGCAAATAAAAGGTGACAAAATTTCTCAAAAAAAAAAGTTTATCCTGCTAGTACAGAAGGGGTTAAGGGCTGGCGAAATGTTCCTCGAACAAAAACCCAACGAATGATCAAATATTTTGACGCGCGATCCTCGACAGAACTGCGAACGACATTAAACAATATAACCGTGGATATTCGCGCACGGTGAAACGACGAGTTAAATTTGCACGAACGATTATCGAGTGTCCAATTATCGTTAATGATCGGGGTAACAAGGAGATGACAACAATGTAGGTCGGCTGGCGATGTTTCCCTGACGAGGGATAACGGCAAACTCGAAACTAAACAGATTGTTACATAAATTTTAACAGAATCTGCGAAGCCACCGATAAGAAACTCCACCGACCTTGTGCGAGGGAGCGAAAAACGAAGAAAAAAAGGAAAACAAAAAAAGAATGAAGAAATCTCCGATATCAGAAACATATCGCATGGATTAAAATCAATAAACATCAGACACTCACTAATATCGAATTGGCAAACATGTAGGGCCAGCGATGCGGACACGTCGGTTGAGACACTCGACGGTAATCCCTTATTTGGACTCCCGACACAGCAGACGTACTTGTCGGTCCTTCCCACGTTGCGAAAGTTGGTCTACTATCTCGCCGAGAGACTCGTTCCGTGTTACGATTTCTAACTGACGGTTTACTGTGTCCGTCTTTGCACTTTACCTTACGCGAAGCGTTGTCGTTCAACTATAATAGCGACAACCGGTGAGTGAGACATTCGCGGCAATGTTAAACTATCGTGAACTCTGTGCCCGGTGCAAATCACTGTGTTTATCGATGTAACCAACAAAAAATATGTTTCAACGCTTCGCAAAGGAGCGAGATAGCGAGCGGATTAAATAACATCACACGCGACGATGGAAGAACACAAGTAGTTGCGGGAATGACGGAACATGTCGAAGGTGGGGGCGTCGCCGGCATCGCGCACGGCCAATCATTCGAGCCTTTGAAACTATTGCCCCCTTGTGTCGCTTGGCACTTTTGTCAAGTTTGCTATATACGTATATGGGCATTCGACGTCAAAGTCGAATGGCTCAAAACCCTCATGTTGTATTATTTATTATATTATAAAGTACCTAGAGTTTTATTCCGATTCCGATCGGCTCTCGTGTTCTAAGTTAGGCGAGTTAATATTCTTAATTATTATGTCTGGGAAATTTTTGTCCGTATGAAAAAATGTCGTGAACAAGAAAGATGCTATTTATGATGAACTATCTTCGTAAATTTGTTCAAAATTTTCCGCGCATAAAAACTGTTTATTTTTTATTTTTCATGTATACATTTCAAACTGGGTTGGGATTGCTTTCAATTTCTGCAGCCGTTTAATCTTTTTTTTACAGGATAATACGTATATCGTATTTAAAAAATGGTTAGACTTCTGCGAAAATTGAACGCAATACCAACCCATTCAGAAATGTACGCATGTTGTTTCACACTAATAAAAAAACATTCTGTGAAATTTTTTACAAAAATCAAGTCATACTTGCCGAAAAAATGTTTTAAATAAGAATTTCTTGTTTTTTTTTATTTTTAAAGTTTCACAAACTTGGACAATTTTGCACAAATTTACGAAGATATTTCGGCAACAATACCATCTTTTTCGTTGACGACGTTATTTTGTACGACCAAAAGTTTCAGAGATATAAGAATTTTTTATATTAAAACCCCTATCTGTCAACTTGAAAACGAAACCCGTTAAAAATCTGAAAAAAATGCCAAGTACTCACACTGTATAACAAACACTGAGCTTGATCTAAGAGGGTCAGGGTTTTGGGCCGTACGGCTTGATGTGGAATACCCCATATATACACACAGCCATGCGTTATAAACAGGATGCTCTGATGCGCGAATGTTTAAAGGGATTTTGTTTTTGTCGAATTTTCTTTTTAACTGATGCAAAATTTATCGAATTTAAGTGATACACAAATGGGTGATCTGACGATAGACGGATCGCTGTATGATCTCAATTTATACACTATACTTTTCATGAGTTTACAAGCATTTATATACGACTGTAAATGTAGTAAGCCAATTACTAATTTAGTTCAATTCCTAGAAGGGACAAATATAGGATGTAAAAAAATATAATGTTTGTACTTATCGCTTCGGCATTTTTTCTTCGGGCTGAAACAAAAATCTCAATAATCTCTCTAATTGATTTTATAGAACATTTTTAGGCCCGAAAATGCCAAGACGCTTCAAAATTGTGTGAGCAAATTAACAATTGTCGTATAATATTCGGAATGGTTTATCAACGTTTTTAATATTTTATCGACATTTATGGAAACTTGATCGAGATTTGTTCCCAACAATCTCGAGAACCTAATTTTTAAGAATGCGTTATGCACTCCAAATTGCGTCTCAATAAAAATTTTCAATCGTAAGCTTCTATAAATATTTTTTCAATATCGGCGCTCATTTACCCAGACTCGGCGACCCTCCTGTAATAGAAAGTCGTAAGCGAGCTGAGCGAAGTATTTGGCCGTAAAATTGATTATAAAGTGATCTGACCCGATTCTTAACCGGATTAGACGTTGATTGAAGCTGGTAACTTACTATCCATGGAAACGATTCGTTGACCCAGCTTTTAAAATCTAAGTCATCGTCAAACTAAAGTGGCAATCAACGATTTCAACTAAACAAAAAACACTCTAAGTAAATGAGAAAAATGAATTACTCGCCGCATTGCTCTGCAACACATCCAAATTTGACCTGATGTGCCTATTTCTACGGACAATAATTAATTCGTTGACGTATCGCTAATAACTCGTTTAAAAATAGACCCTTCATGTTTGGCTTAATTTATTGGTGAATCAATAGATACACTGTCATATCACGCGCACACATAAATAAAATAATGTCATTGATAAGCAGCCCTCTCGTTAATTAATCAAAGAGAGTGTACGAGTATTAAAAAAATGTAAAAATAAAATAAAAAATTTACCACTAAATTACGCATTACGATACGTGTAATCGCCTATTAAAACGTTTCGTCCCGCCGATCAGCATCCAGAATTGTTCTGGTGCAAGTCGTACCGCTTGGTGAGTTTCGAAGACAACCGACAACCTCGCAGGCTGGTAAAGCCAATAATCTCTCGACTAATTCATATACGCAATATCTATCGCTGCCTGATGATTTCTTTTTATACAGTGAAAACTGGTACGCAACTTCTTTGATATGTAAAGATTAAAAATACTGGAACGTGCCGCTCGTTCAACTCAGTTCTATGTACGTATGAGATGGTTGAATAAAGATGACTTTAAAAAATTAAAAACTTCATGCAACCAATAGGCTCTGTTACTGTTTTTTTTAACTTAACACGAAAATACAACTACGACGTAAGTTCGTGATGCGATTAAAAAAAAAATTCTTCGCAATAATTCGACGACAATTAATGTACAATCATTCGAAACTTTCATACATCTTACATAATTTATCGTAAAATTCTGTCTCAAAGCTTTACAACAAAGCATTTTTTTATTTCTTGTATATCTTGTCACGACTTATTTAGAAAGCAACACGCTCTTTCATCTCCGATCTCTCCTCGCGAGATCATTTGTGTCAGTGACTCGCGTATTCGGATACTTTTGATAATTCGAATACCAAATACCGAAGTATAGGTAACAATTGGCTATTTAACTTTTACAGAATTTTCAAAAATCATAAAATAATTTTTTGCGCGGTAACAATTCAGCAATTGTTTAATAGGGTTTAAAGTTTTTTTCCAACTTACGTAGCGATTGTTTAGAATTTTTTTTTAGGACCAAGTTTCGACTACGTTTTGTGGAAATACTGTTGAATGTCAGGTATATATATTTGTTGCTATATAGGCGTTATTGGCTCAAATATTAATTGTTACCCGGCACTTTTTCAGGCATCCTATTATCAAAACTGTTCGACTATGCCAATCCCCAATTTACGCTAATAGTACGAAATGGTAGATGGAATATGAATTATTATTTTTTTCTCAACATGATGAAATCTCACGTATTGTTAAATGTGGCGATAATTTTTTAACATCCTATCTATTTTTATGATCAATTGCCATGTAAAAAATAATAAGCGCTCGTTGTGCTTCAAAGTCTTTTCTGTTCTCGACACATCGTCGATGCGTCTGGAGAAGGTATCGATAAAAAAAAATCGCGAGTTCGTTAGACCATACGGAATGATGGGTGTTTGAAAAAAAATGTAAAAAGAAATGAGAATCAATTCCATCCTATCCTAATTCGTTTTACTGTTAATTACCAGACGAAAATCATTTTTTGCATCAACATGTATAGCTGCTATCTCGAAAATATTTTGCCGATGCTTTTTTTTAGCAAAATAATAACTACACATCTGATTGTACATGTAGAAAAGGCAGAGTACGGCGTGTATTTCTCTCGTCACCGGTATGAGTATATCCGGGTATGTAATAATAGCCCGTTTTCATTGCGTTTTTTTTGTTTCAGTACAAGCGCGTGGTCGCGCGATTCTTCGTGTCACGCGTGATGCTAACAGTTAGAGCAGCAACAAGGCTATTACATTAAGGATGTTGAGGCTGTACAGTCTTATAAAATGGGCGCTGAAAATTTAAAAAATTCTTCATAAAAGCCTTCCAAAAGCTAATCGATATTAATACGTTTCACAGGAACCCCATTCGTCATCGACATAAAAATATTGTGAGCAACAAATTTATCGCAGAGAGCAACAATCTTCCACGAAGCTGTTTTCTTTCCCTCAAGATTAAGCCATATACAGATATGTACAAAAAAATTTTTTATGTTCAAATATACTATGTAAAATTTCAAGTATTAAATGTCTTAAGGATCGGACATTAGATCAAATCTGAGATCGAGCGTTGCATTTTTTTTGTGCTATTAGACACCGTTTACTGTCAGCTGTTGCAACATTTCAAAGAGATGTGCGGTCCGATAAAAAAAACTGCGAGTGCGAAATCATCCAAACCTTACGTTGGAACATTAAAACGTAAGGTGACACATCGGCAAACTGTTTTACGTTAAAGGATATCATTTTTTTTGTTACTCAAAAATATAAAATTTCCATTAAAAACACTCAAGTTTCGCCGTCTCAGTTTCGAGTCACGATGTCCGACACTCTTTCAATCTCAATCTTTACATAAAACCCCAGGCTTATTAACATCGATATCTTTGTTGAAGCTTCTATAAACAATTCTCCAAACTCGCTACTCATTTGGCAAGAATGTAGTAGTCGCTCGAACCCGTTGAGCTTTCATTCTCGCGGCAGCTCGTCTCTCGGTCGACGAGCTGATAAGAACACTCCGCAGTTCAGAGAATTCCCGCCGCGAAACGCTAAACCGAAGTTTCCGAATTTAGCCGAAGCAAAAATTTGTTCGATTTCGGATGTGCAAGTTGTTCGGTGAGGTTGAAATGTGGCAACCGATACGCTGTACAGAGCAGAGCAACTTCGCCCTGTCTCAATTGAAATTCGCATCCGGGCGCGAGTGTCCTCGAGGGAAGTTCACCCTCGCAAACGAGAGCCCAGTGATGCGAGCGTCTCTGGCGTTCCTTCTCGTTCGAGAGTACCGGAGACGATGTGAAAAATGGTTCCAGAAACGCTCGCGGCGCTGCGTCCTGGGCCAAACAGCGGGCTAGACGACCGAGTATAGATTCGACCGAGTGTCTCGGCTGCTGGCGGGTTACCCTCAGATATTTTTGCAGCGCTCGAGCCATCGAGGGAAAAACAGCTTGAGCAGCTTCCATTGGATCCATTGGGCCGGGATTCGGAGCCAGTTCGGACTCCGAGTGCAGTCTTTTAATATGAGCAAAAGCCTCCTCGGCCGCTGTGATCAAACGAGCTCGCCGCTTCCTCACACGCCTCTCGTAATCGTGTTCTTCGTAGAAACGCTCGTTGTGACTGGAGTCTCTTCGGCGAGCTTGAGCGGCAAGAACGGCTCTGTCGCCGCCACTTCGCTGCTGAGTTCCTCCCGTGCTCACCGAGCCGTCCACGTCGTAGAACTTGAAACTCGACTGTTTCCTACCGGACTTCGATACCGGCAGACGATCGAGATACGGATTGTATATTGGAAATTCTGTATAATATCTTTCCAATACCCAGACTGCTGCTCGCTGGATCGACAAGTGACCGATCGCGTACGATCTGGACTCGCCGTCCGGTGATCTTACGACCTGAAACATATTACATTGTTTTACAGATCGATTGCAATTATACATTTTTGTGATGGAGATAAAACATTCGGTGTAACATTGTCAAAATTAATAGAGGATACGATGAATAAATTACGACACGCATTCCGAGGCTTCTGTTCGAAGTCTCGAATTCTTACTGTGAAATCCATTTTTTAAGATTTTAATTTGTCCATAAAAGTAGCCTCGACCGCATTTTTTCTACGACAATTATTGTAAAATAGTTACAAAACATCCCGGTTAATAACGCGTTACAAACGGTGAACGGACACATGGCAGCCGTGTAAGCAAATGAAAGTTTTCCAAATCTTGCCTTAACGAGCAGTACGTGCCAATTAATGGATATTATACACGTAAGCTGAAATATATTTGGGTCGATTGATTTGTTCATGTTAATTTTGCTTCCTCGTTGAAGAAGCTTTGTTTTTATTTTAAAAAATAAACTTCCAGATGTTAATGAAAACTTTTTCAGAATATTCCAGAATATTGGAAACTCAAATTTAGAAAAAAGGTATGATGAAGGATTTTGATGTGTCTCAGACCTGAAAAATTGAAATTAAAACTCTTATAAATCGAGAATGGCTTGATCTATCAGGCGGTAATTTCTAAGGTAGGTAGACGGGTCATCCTCAACGTGTGGTTAAATTTAGAGCAAAATGCTTTCAGTCATTAAGATTTAACACATTTTTGAACTTTGCTAAAAAAAATCTACGCTCACGCTAGCTCTTACAATTTTTCAGGTATCGGGTTAAAAAGTTGTACACACAGGGACTATTATCGATCGATGATCCTTGTTTAACTTGGCGAGGATCGATTGAACCGTTCATATTTTGAGATTTTGAATTTTTTGAACGTTACGAAAAATGAGTATTTTGGAGTATTTCAAGTAAGTTGTTTTGCTATATTTCAAGCTGACAGTAAAATAAGTGGCAGATTCATGATTAGTGGGAGAAAAACACATCAAACATATCCGCGAAACGAAAAATAACTACATTTTCTATAGGGAATCTTTGCAGTGAATTAAAGTGAAAGTGATGTCCCAAAATTAGTGTTTTTTTGTATTATCAACCAGCCATATATATTGTATTATCAAACAACCATATAAAAACTTGAAAAAATATTATATGTAACGCTCACAATCTTCGTTTTATAGCAAAGATGTTCGGATGACAAACAACGCATTTTTCGAAACTTGAATTACTCGAGTTGTCTTTTTATCGTGCAAACTATGCATATCACAGCTAGCTACTGAGAATTTCGATTTTTATTTTTTTACAATTGTCCAGATTTGCAGAAGCAAAATTTAGTTAGCAACAGTATGGTGATAAACCATTATCCGGAGCCGGTCGTCGGTATGCAATTTTATGTATATTGCATTAAGAGCATGTGAAAATACTGCAGTTGTAATAAAAACTGTAATTGATTTTTTTATGCTTCTAACCATCTACGGCCAAAAGCAAATTTTTCCGGCAAGTTGAATTCATATCCGCTTAATGTCAGAATTTGCTGTTAGCGATAAATGGTCTGCGCTGTTAACAAAATAAATTACAGTTTTTATTGTCGACAGAGTCGGGGTTGAGCGGACAGAAAAGGGTGTCGCATCGCCTTAAGAGGTAGTGAAATATCGCGGTCGGTAATGAAAACTGTAATGAAGTTTTCTCAGCGGTGCTAATTTTTTTGAGGAAAAAGCAAATTCGAGCCGTACGCATACGGTAATTTCGCATCCGGCGCGAATTCATTTTTTTCTCCACAAAATTAGCACCATTGAATAAAGTTAATTTGAAAATTGCAACTATCTCTCTGGCACGCACAGCTCTTTCGCTGCACCTTAAGGTTCGTCCGTATTTGTAGAAAAGTACGCTGTAACAGAGCGCAGGTCACCAGTAACGAAAAATTGTTACAACAGTTTTGGAACATATACTCTTTTTCGATCGAAAATCCGTTACTTCGCTGACCGTAGCGAAAAAAAGGATGATTTACCTTGAGGTAGAAAGTGGGCTGCATGTGACGGATTTCAATAAGTAGAACAGCGACAGTAGAGTATCCGCGAAGGTACCCGCGTAATTCACTAAACTTTTGTACTCCGTTATCTCCCCGTTAGCGGTAGTCTTGGCGCTCTCAGTGACCTGAAAATAAATAAACAAATGTCTTTTCGAAAAAAATATCGAAGTACCGCGTACGAGGGAGCCAACGCGAACCGAGCCTCAAGCAAGAATTCGATAATTTTACTCGTTCCATAGTCAAACGCATGACGAAGGAAGGGGGTCTCGGTTGGCGCAAGTGCATCGTACGTGTTCCGATCTTGCCTAAAATAGTTATCTTACTTGAACAACGTAGAACAGCCAGTAAGTACAGATGCAGAGCATAGTGAGCAGAAGTACTCCGGCTCTGAATAGAAATACGCGCGGCATCGTTGCATTTCTGGGTCGCAGAAAAACGGCCCACTCCCGATAGCCAAGAGAACGAGTTTGAACGCCAATCCTAATAATTGGCCCTTGCACTCGGCGTTGCAGGACAACAGTTGCAGTCTCTGCTGCATGGTAAGCACCGTCGTCGAATCGGGGAAGAAGCCCAATTTCGGCAGGACGACCATCGCGATCGGACTGAGAAAAGCGCTTGTGCCGAGGGCCAGTCCGATAACCGGGCCCACATATCGATTACAGCTAAAGTTGAAGGCCCCCTCGGTCTCGCTGGGCCAGTGGCTGACATCCTCCGTAGACTCCGATCTCTCGGAGGTATTCCCCGTTACCGCAGTCGTATTTTCACCCCAGTTCTCATCCTGCGGCAGTATTTGTACTTCTATCACTTCCTGGCCGACGTTCTCCACGCTGTTGGTCCTGACGTTGACCGTCGTCTGAAACGGCGCCATTTCGCTCGGATCCACGTCTCGTCTCTCCTTCCTCTGACTCCTATTATTTCTGCGGAATAAAAATTATCAATTACTTTGCGCTCTCGTAAATATTGAAAACAGATTTTCTTTTTACTTAACAAATAAATAAATAAATAGTAAGAATAAGAAAAAAAAATGTATCACAGAAATATATATTTCTTCTTTTGTAAAAGGGTTTAACGCATTGATAAATAAATAAATAAATACAATTGTCGAAAGGTAAAATTGTTGAGAGACGATAACAAAAATGTGAAATATGCTGCACCATTTTTTTTTTTGTTGTAACCATCCTGCCAAGAGATCGTGCAACATTTTTCATAAACATAAAAAAGACAAGTTTTTCTTATGCAACACATAAAATTTAACTACTTTAAAAATTCGATATACACTTGTCTACTTAATGTAACATACAAGCTACAACGTGAATATTAATAATAACAATAATAACAATAATAAAATCACACTTTCCATTCCTGTGAAGTGAGCGCAGAATGACATTTTTTTTCATTGCATCCGAGACAAATACTGAGTTTGCGTACAAACGTAATACAGTATTTTTCCTCGTACTAGAGCAAGAAAGGACCCATCTGCGCACACTTCCCAAAAATGAAATTCATGAAAAACAATTTTCATGAAGTTAGGAAAAATTATGCGAATGGCAGAGGTGTAGAATAGAGAATCCAGACTTGTGAAAACGTCGCACTCGCCTTTGACTCGTGCACAATTTTTACGTTCGTCAAGAATTCCCCTTCTACGCACTTGCGATACAAGTAAACATTTTGCGCCTGCGACAAGGTTTTGAATATAAAATATGTTTGTTTTATCGGGCTTCGCATTCGAGACATGCTCGAATACCTCGAACCTCGAGTCGAGCATGTCGAGTCAAGCGAGTCGATGTCGAGTACCTCGAACTCCGGTGCGAGCTCCTGTGATTCTGCGGTTTGTTGTTGTGCGAACGATGATGTTTCTGCGAACTGCGGCTGTGATGGCTATGGCTATGTTCGCTAGCCCCTGACTTTATGCTCTCTGTCTCCATAACCCGGCATAGGCTACCGCCCTTTTTTTACCCCAAAAGAGCATTCCCACATGGGCTCCTTCGAATCCGCAGCAGCTCCCATGTAACGTCCAAGGGACGTCGGAGTGCGATCGTTCTCTCGTAGATTCCGGGCGTCTTTTTTTTAAGATCTTTTCGCCGAGCCCGATCAGCTGCTCGCGTTCAATCGCGATTCCATCATCGTCGTTTCGATTTTGTCGAATAAAACGAGCATCTCCGCACACAGCCCACTCGGGCTATCGAATCGTTGTGACACTCGTAATTATGGCGTTTACACTCGAGTAAAAACAAAATAAAACCCTCCCGCTTCGCGGCACTTTGCCAAGTGTCAAAACCTCAAAAAACAGACGCCGACACGCCTAACGTTTATGGCCCTCGAGTTCCCTCACCCCCCCTTCGCCGAGCCGTTAGCGTGAGATTCTTCTCATAATTCTCATAGGGGGAAAAACCGAGTCGATCCGATTTCCTAGGGGCATTCGCACGAGGCGAAGACACAATAAAGAAGCAATTATATTATTTAAGTTTTTCTTTCTTTAAAATTAGTCATGATTGCCGCAAAACAATTGCTAATCAGTTCTGTTGTGTATCATGGTATTCTTTAGAAATGGTACAATGAGAAGTATGCAATTTGTTAACGATTATCTTTGATCCAGATGAATGAGATAACGCGTAGCACGGGATTCGTCGGTCGATGAAAATATCCCTGCAGTCGCGGCGTTTCGCTGTCAATGACCGGACGTTTCGTGGAAGTAACCTTTCGCGAAGTAATCATAGAATTTGATGAGAATTAAAACAACGAGTATAAAACATTGAGGTTAATCTTTTATATGGATCGATGTTGCGAGAGACACTGTTTCTGTGAGTCACGAGTTTTACGAGTTTGACGAACGCCCGAGGCTGTGTGATTCATTCGGGTTCGTTTTTGAGGTAAACAAAGGTTAGTCTAAGCGCGGTACAATGTAAGTATGTATGTATAGGGAGGACCGCCAATCCGACGTTGGGTCGAATGGAATTAAGGTAAAGTAAAACACGTTCTCTGTCGCTCTCTATCTCGCTTCACCTTAAGATCAATGTCGCGATCTCTTTCACACTCCTGGCTCCGTCACGTGACGTTCACTTCATATTAATGTAACGGTGTTTGTTTTTGTTTTTACGTACTTCGAGCTGAAGGGTTTCTACATGGTTACTTGGATTCCGACGTTCCATAATGTTTGAGGCTGTGCAAATGGGAAATGTAATACGTGTAATTAATATTGCATGACTAAAGTCAGAAGGACGGAGTTTTTGATAGTGGAGATAGGAGACGAGTTCTTCTGATCTTAGTATGCGATATACGTGTTATTAGCGCGAACTTGGACTGATAACAATAATTTACAGAATGATTATGATTGGAGAATACAGTTCTACTACTGCTTCCCAGAGAAATTGGTGTTGAGATATATATTTTAAAAAATCTTTGCACCTTGATAGACCCAGGTAACATTAAGTTATCCTAAAGGCATCGACACGATGCCGCACGAATGTTACGGATAACTATTTTCTCGTGTAAAAAGGTATCCTTTTGTGGTACAAATAGTATCACTTATGTCCCTCCAAATGTCAACATTTGCGCTGCCGAAATCTTAACTTTTTGATAACGTATGACTGTTAACAAAATGTTGCCATATTGCCAACTGTAAATCGTTACCGAAATGACAACTTTATGCCGTCTATCAGACAGACCTAAAAGACATCGTTTAACATGTTACGAAATCGACATAATGTTTCTATAATTTAATAGT
>JAPYZC010000354.1:0-39659 GCA_030522665.1 Ichneumoninae sp. A BG-2022a
AAATTTGAAATCGATAGCTTGAAAACTCTTCTCTCGGCAGCGGACACCGTTTTGAAAAGCACCATTCCGAGAAAAACGCGCTTAAACTTTGAGATCAGGTTGTGACGCTCCGTTTCCTTTCTCTAAGAAACGCTCTACTGACGAAAATAATTCGAATTTCGATTAAAAAATTTAACAGCGTGTTTGTAACCGTGTATACTATCCGTTAATAAAAAAAACGATTTTTTGAAAATTTTACACTGAGATGATCCCTTAAAAGATTGATATTGCATAATAATAATTCCAAAATATTATTAACAAATGACTGAAAAAAATGGTTCATCAACTCCCCCGGGCAACTGAACTTTTTGTTCATATAAAAACAATTTGTTAATCTTTCTGAATACGTATGAATTGTTTCAAAATTTTGAGTAATTTTTTTAAACTACATTTTTTTATTAACTAAAAACGCAATTTTCAAAAATTACACGAAATTCTGAAAAAATTCGTACGTATTCAGAAAAATGAATAAATCGTTTTCGTAAACAAAAAAAGGCAGATTGCCGGGTGATTTTATGGGCATTTTTTTTTTCGTTAATTTGTTAATAACATTTTGGAATTATTATTATGCAAGATCTATATTTTCAGTGCCTTCCATATGGTTCATTTTTTTCAGATTTTTATCTCATCGAGAAGTGTTCGCAATTCTTCTCTCAATTCTCTCTGATCTCAAGTGGGCTCAGGCTGTCCGCAAGTACTACCTTAAGACCATGTGAAACGCGATGGAGGGCGAGAGAGATACCATTGATGGTGCTCTCGGCGGAGCGAAAGAGACACGCTGAGAACGTGTTTCACATGCTCTTAAGTGGTATTCGTGGGCCGATATTTTCCTGCCCCCACAGTGCAAGATGAAACTCAAGTTGTATAGGAAGAGATTTTTTTTTGCTAGTATAATCGATTACATTCTGCTAGGATATAGCCATGGTGTTCCAGTCATAGGCTCAATATCAAATTTTTGTCAAAAATTGTATCATGCGAGCATTCTGAAAATAAATAATAAGAATCATGTGTCATCATTTTTTTACGTCAGATATCACATCTAGCACAATAGTGTAGCAATAGCCATTCAATCAATAGAATTTCGAGAGAAAAAAAAACCGAAAAGACCTTGCTAAGCAAAACCTCAACGCTTGTTTACGCGATTTAAAAAATCTAATATCATCTTGGCCTTTCGAATTTTTAACTCCACAAATACCACGTACTTCTACTCCATTCAGACATTCCTAAAGTACAAGTGTATTCCTAAAGTATAATGTTTCACATTTATAAATATTGTGATCGTTAACATTAAACTACTCCTGGAATGTCGCAGAGGAAGGAAGGAAAGTGAACATTTTCAAGCATCTCAAAAAAAAAAAAATGTTAAATACATTTGAATGAACTTGAAGAACCAACTTGAATGAACCAAACACCATGATTATATTGAACTTCGGTATTGAAGCTATTCGAACTTTGAGGTGCTTTTCCCCACAACAACTTCCGCAGCATCCAATGAACGAGACCCGACATAGAAATCTCCGGAAGTTTAAACAAGCGAGTTGCCTCGCGAGTTCATACACAAGCGATACGCTGGCTTGTTTTAATTAACAGCGATAACAAGGAGGTTGATACGTCGGGGTTGGTTCTTTCGCGCCAGACGAACCGTCGCTCCGTCGTCGTTCGCGACGAGCTTCCCCGGAAAACCCGCGTCTCTCTTCGCCCGAGCGGTCGAACGAGAAAGAGCAGATGAGCAGATGAGCAAACCGTAGAAAGTGAGCACGCGGTTAGTTATACGCGCCGTCCCTTTTTCTTCGTCGTCGGTAATTATCATTCTATCCTCAAACCCAGTCTTGTCGTCGCCGCGAAGCGAAGCTACAGACTGAACACGATGTACCCACCTCGAAGAAACAACTCCCGAGGAAACTGTTAACTCGAGTATCCCGACGAGACTTTACCGCTCACCCGAGTGCCCCTAGTCTCTTGCGTATTAATTAGTTGTGTATTATTAACAATCTCGTTGACGCAGCCCGAACTCTCCAGTCGAAGCAGGCCTTCGCTTCCCTTCAGCCTGGAAATGAATAAAGAAAGGATGCGCGGTATTACAAGAACAAAGCATTGTAATACCATGAAATATAGATAAAGATGGAAGAAAATAAAATAGGAACGATCACGAATAATTGATCGATCTTCACTAATTAAGCTGGTTAACAGCACGAAAAGCATGCAGCTAAAGCTTTGTGTTTGTTTTTTTCTCTCTGTTTGTTTTCTTCGAAAACTCGCTATCGACTAACTTGCCTGGCCGGATGACTAAAACGTATCAGTGTATCAAGACGTCCACGTGATGATATGGATCGGCTTCGGATTCCTGATGACATTTCTGAGAAGATACGGGCAGAGTGCCGTTGGCTTGACTTTCCTCGTCGGTGCTGTACTCGTTCAGGTCGCCATGCTGTGCGACGGCGCTCTCAACATCGAACAGGGTGGAAAAGCCGGCTTGTCTCTCGAAGGGTAAGGCCGCAAGAAGCTTTGCCACTACAGAAAATCCTCCTTCGTCCCGCACCCCTTCCGACTTCTCTGGTCGGTGCAACGCGGGGTTATTGGTGGGTAAAAGGGATCAGTGGGTAAATCGGGTCGTGCGAACAGTAATTGTTGCGTCTATAAAAAACAAAGAAATACTTAGAATTAGAATCCCAGAAAAAAATATGATCAAGAAAAATTGTACACGTATAAAAATAGATACAAACATTTTAACAATCTTTCTATTCCAAATCCTCCGATCAAGCCATTATCTTTGGATATTACCCGTTCTCCACGGGTCGTGGAAAACTGTACGATATACGCATTGCTAATTTTATTACCTAAGTATCGATGGCTGGTATGAAAAATAATAACGAGTAATAATGCAATAACGAGCACAGATGAGACAAAAGTAATAGAATTTTGAATAAAAAGAATGTTAAAATTTGAGTCTATTTTTCAAGCGTGAGTGATCAAGTTCACCCACCTTTGCCCCCGTCAAATCCACCTGGAAGAAGCTTGACTTACGGCAAAGTCTGTCGGGACCCCGAAGCAGAAACTGTAGTAAGCCGATCAACTTCGCATCGCAGATTCTGTGCGTTATATAGAAGATCCGCCATGCTACACGATCGTTTGCCAAGAGCGAATAGATAGATGATTAATCATGTTCTTCCTTCTCGGTGGCTCTCCTCCTTCCGCGGCGCTCTCTCCCGGCTCTCCTCCACGGCAGACTCCTGAGTGCCGACGTCGCCGTCGCAGCGCCGTTAATCTCCATGGGAGCGCTTCTAGGAAAAACGACCTACATGCAACTCATCTTCATGGGGGTCGTCGAGCTCGTCGTGTACACGGTTAACAAGTACATCGGCGAACACTACTTCAAGGTATACGCGCAACGAAGATTGTTTTTTTTTTCTTCATTTTTTCTCTATCGTTGATCGATCGTTGCTCGAGACTCTCGAGGACAATGGACTATGTGCAGAAGAGCTTAGACGGATTGATCCGTTATCTTAATTGTTTCAAGGCCGTTGACGCCGGCGACAGCATGTACGTTCATGTTTTCGGAGCGTACTTTGGACTTGCAGCGAGCTTCGCTCTTGGATTGAAGAACAAACCGAAGGCGCACGAGCTCGAGGGAGCTTCCTATCAATCCGATATCTTCGCTATGATCGGTACGAATTCCGGATGGTACTTTCCTTCGATTAAACTTCCGATTGTCAGATGTATCGTTTGAGTGCAGGAACGGTGTTTCTCTGGCTGTTCTGGCCGTCCTTCAACAGCGCGTCCCTCCAGGGCAACGATCAGCAACGCGCTATAATAAACACATTGCTCTCGATCGCTGCGAGCTGCGTTGTTGCTTTCGCGACGTCGGCCCTCGTCTCGAAGGAAAGCAAATTCAACATGGTGCACGTGCAAAATTCTACACTCGCTGGCGGTGTAGCCATCGGCACTGCCGCAGGTAATTTTTTGGCTGGTCAGAAACATTATATTGATACACTAAAAAAAAATCAACTTTTAAGCTTAAAAACAAAAAAGTATTGAGCAAAAGCGGGGAATATGATCTACACAAATTGGCAGACAAATGTATAATCTATGGTGCATACCACATTCACCAGTTTCACCCTATTTTTTGCGTTATTGTTAAAGAGAACAGGTCTACTAGAACGAAATTCACATAGCACGAAAATATTTCTGAAATGTTTCGGAAACATTTTTATAATATTAAAAAATATTTATGAAATGTTTTATAAACATTTTTAGTTTTTTTATGCACGGAAAGATTCGTAGAAATACTTCAGTGAATCATGAAATAAAAAATATTTCAAAACATTATTTTCATATATTTCAGAAATATTTCGGAACATTTTAAAGATTAAAAATATTTCGTGCTATATGGGTTCTAACGTTTCTTCGATATATACATTTTCGAGCTCATATGGAATTATAACATCTATAAGTAGAGTTTAAATATTAATATATATTGTTAGTGTTGTAAGTATTATTATTATTATTATTATTATTATTATTATTATTATTAATATTATTATTAGTGGACTCGCAAGTTTCATCCGTTGCACTGTTACTGCTGACGGTGATCCTTTGAAAGGCTACAATAGTAGTCTTATACTCAGAACAAAATAAAAAAATTGAAACCCATTGCAGGTATGATGTGCCAGCCTATAGGCGCACTGGTGATAGGCTGCCTGGCCGGCATCCTCAGTGTGCTCGGTTACAAATACCTCACGGTAATCGCGCATCGACTAACCGTCGAATGCCAGAATGAAAAATTGTTTCGACACAGAGACGATATGAAAATGATAACGTAAAACTTTTCAGCCGGTAATCCAAAAACGCTTGAGAATTCACGACACCTGCGGCGTCCATAATTTACACGGAATGCCCGGTGTTCTGGCTGGTCTGTTCGGGGCGTTCATGGCGGGCATAGCGAGCGAAGAATCTTACAACGACTCGCTCTACCAGGTACATCGAGACTCTCCTCACCTAAATTGAATTCTCAGATTGTCAATGTTTTTTTGTATATTTATTTTTTAACACTCAACAGGTGTTTCCCGCAAGAGCTCCCAAATCCGGCAATCGTTTAGCGGAGCTAAGCGACAGTTTGGGAATAACCGCGGGTATTGATAGAAGCGCCGGGGAGCAAGCTGGATATCAGATATTAACACTAATTGTTACTTTGGGAATTGCTCTCGTTTCCGGAGCAATAACGGGTAATGCAGCGAACACGATATTTAGACCTGCCTCCATACAATCTCAAACGTAATGCTATTTTTGAGCTTGAATTCTGATGATCAAAGGTTTCATCTTCGGTATGGATCTCTGCGGTTCAATCAGCGAGGAGGAACGCTACGACGACGCTGTACATTGGGAAATGGAAGATGACAGCGTACACGAGATTTCCCAGACTCATGAGGGCAGCTCGACCATCGTTGATCAAATTCCGATGGCACAGTTATAAAAATGGAACTACTTCCCGGATGACTCTCGCCCAGTCTGGATTTGGGTCCCTCGTCACCGAGAATAGACACACGGTTCCACATTCTAGCGAAGTTTTTATGACTTCCGAGTATTATACGTAGCCCGAACGTCGCAAGAATAATTGCGAGCTTAGCCATTAACGTTCGACGGTCATTACCGACGATGGGTTACTGGACGATCAGTCGATTCGTCAGAAATCTATTCTGGTCGCAAGGAGATAATACGATTTTGTGCACACAGATACGTAGCGAAGAGTCTCTTTACTCGTGTTCTATTTTTCCCTTTTTTTAATAAAATTTCTGCCGATAAAACGATCTATGTATACAATAAATATGAACTACACCGCAAATAGTTTATCTATTGAGGGTCGCTCGATTTTTCGGATAATTTCTGGACACGTCGGTATTACTTCATCAGAGCGTGAACAACGGCCTTTGCGTTCAAGGACTTGAGATCGGTGTAAGTCTGGCCGGTTCCAACAAACACGATAGGTTGTCCGGTTATGTACGTCATTGATATAGCTGCACCAACCTGAAACAAAAACAAACAATTGCGCGTTCAAAGTAATGATAATGAAGGTGAAATTCATCAATGTTGATAGTAATAAGTTTTTGCTAATTTTTTTTTATCACCTTGTCATCGATCGTGTCAAACTTGGTCAGGACAATACCATCAATAATGTGTGGGTTAACGGAGTTACTGTAATCCTCCAGAGCCTGGTTGAATTTAACCAATTGATCGACAGCTTCGTTACCGACAAGTGCCTCACCGACAAAGAGCACGAGATCGGGCTCGTTGACTTTGATCAATTTAGCGAGTGCTCGCATCAAAGGCTCGTTATCCTGCATTCTGCCGGCCGTGTCGATCAGTACAATGTCGAATTTGGAATCTTTGGCAAATCGTATTGCCTCCATCGCGATTCCAGCGGCGTCCTTTCCGTATCCCTTCTCGTAGAGTTCGACCATTGTCAAATTGCCGTGTTTCTGCGGTGGATGTAAAGCGTTCAAATGGCGCATGTGCGTCCTCAATTGCTCGACCGCACCAGCTCTGCGAACAACGAACAATGCAAACGCAATCGCGGAATTACATTAATTCGATCAAACGGTTTACCGCAACTGCCGCGTCATTTGATCGTCGTTTGGACTCACCGGAATGTATCACAGGCGGCAATGAGCACGCGGAAATTATTTTCAATCAGCCAGAAGCAGATCTTTGCAAGATTCGTTGATTTTCCTACACCATTCACGCCACAGAAGGACATTACGTAAGGGCGACCATTTTTCTTCGCTTCCATAGCGTCTCTCAGTATGTCGACGCGTCTCTTTGGCGATAAAATCTGAACGAGCGCATCGGTAAGCGTTGTTTTGACGGTGTTAGCGACGCTGTCGAATGTACCGAGTACTTTGCCCTCGAGCGTGGCGCGGACAGAATCGCAAAGTTTCAAAGCTATATCCGCCGCTACGTTCTTCGATATCAAGTGATCCTTCATTTTATCGAGTACCGGTATCATGTCCTCGTGCTTCAGTGATTTATTGCCGACGAGGCCTTTCAGCATCGAAAACATACCGCTCGATTTCTTTGCCGCTTGGGGCTTCACGTTTTCTACCTCACGGCCGTCATCGGACTCGTAATCGTCCTCGGAATCGCTCTCCACTTCAAGATCGCGAATTCCTCCTTTCATCTTGCCGATGAGCTGTTCGAGGAATTACGTTGTTATTAAGAATCGTATCGAATGTTACGTTCAAATAAAATACTTACAGTCGTGTCGGCTTGCACGTAATCTCCCGCTTCGTCGGGTCTGTCCTTCGTACGCTCCAGGTTAGCCAGATCCTTGTTCGTTCCACCCAGCTCCCAGATACGCGGCTTTTTCCCAGCTTTCTCCGGTTTGGGACTCTTTCTATAACATAAACGAATAAGCTTTCCATTCAGTCGTCATGAAAAAAATGCAGCACAAGAAAGTATGCTGGAATTTAAAACTTCACGAGATCCTTACTGCTTGTCAGCCTTCTTCCTCGGCCCTCCCATTTTCTGGGCAAGACGTAGACGATTCGCGAGCAGGATATCATCTTCCCCGTTGCCATTCTCTTCCGCCACCAGCGGCTTGGTAACGGGCTCCGGTTTCGGCGACTCTTGAATCTTCGCTAAAACAAAAAACTCGTTTTATATGCAATAAAGATGACTGAGAGCTCTTTGACGATTCGCTAGTGTTAGTATAAACGTTAATGAATTTCTTTTGTACATATGAAGCGAATGAAGAACGGCCGAACGTTAATAATTCGGAAATTTCGTCTTTTCGTCGTTGGATAATCCAAGGTAATATCCCAAACTTACATTCGCCCTCGTCGCCGTGCCCTTTCTTCTTCTTGCCTAAAATTAGAAAATAAGAAGCGTCCATAACCCGTTATTCACACGCTGGTTAGTGCAAGCCATAAGAAAGGACATTAGTGCAGAGAAGCTATAGTAGAACCCCGATTAATCGCAGTCGGATTAGCCCGGAAGCGGATTAATCGTGCGCCTCCCGAGTGTTGTTTCTTTAACATTGTCAAATATTTCTTACATAAATTAACATTAGATTTCGCTGGTCGTGAAAACATGAGTGAACCCAAAACTCAACAATCCAAAACAAACAAAAGTGACTAATTATTACGAAAAACAAGAGTAATTAACACAATGTACGAAATAAAGAAAGCCTTTTATACTGGTACACACTTGTCATTAATGAACCCTTCAATTCCCGGTGTACCATATTTAACACGTTGATAACCGTTTAATATATATATCTTTTTTGTAACATCTTTAATTTAAACCTGGACATTCTGGAAAAGTTTGAAGAATATTCATGCTTAGGGATGCATTCCGAAAAAAGATTTTCAACCAAAATGGCATTCAAAAAGACAGGATAAAGCCTCAACACTTCAAGGGTTTTAATGTATACCGAATTTGAATTGAACTTGTTTTAGAAGAAAAAAAAATCGTGACATTTAATTCAGATTAAGGATGTTTGGACCAAAATTGCTGGAGGTGTGTGGAAAAGGAACTATGCTGACCGCGTTAGTCAGTGTACGAGTGAGAAACACAACATAGCAAGTGGTTAGACAGAGGAAGAGTCTTTCGTTTATTGAATTTATCTCAGAAACAAAACCATGAATCTTTCTGAAATTTGGACACAATGTGACTGATAGTATGCTCTTTGCTGTGGTAGGTTTTTATTTGGACCTAACAGAAATTGGTGGAAAAAATTGCTAAGTTCTGCCATTGCTGACGGATTTCCAAAACGTGTATACGGTACCTTATGTAGCTTTGTACATACGTTACTAAATAACTAAATGATAAAAAATCTGAAAAAATTGCAAACGATTCAGTGTGCATTTGCCTGCAATGTAGCAATGTTTTATAGCAATCAAATAGAAATGCGTTTTGGCCCAAACATCCTTAACAGTGGTTTCAGGTAAACAGGGCTACTTCAACACTCTGGTTAATAAGGGTATTATAGTATTTGATAAAATATGTGCAACAGGATAGCCTTACGGTAGGATGTACATACAGGATAGACTGGTCAATGAATGCCCAGTTAAGCAGATGAAAAAGGCAGTGAATAGACGTTTTTTAAACACATGCTGTTATGGAAAGTATCCATTCACTGGCTGGTTCACCCTATTGCCTCTCCGGTAAATGCATTAAAGTTACTAGCTTCATTCATCGATGCAAGATGCATTTTGTATTTTGTGTATGAGAAGCAATGTGTACCATTAAAAAATACAGATGTATGTTATAAATTGTACCTTGCTTCTTGTTATCCTTGTCGTCCTTTCTCTCTATCATACTGGCAACAGTCTTCTTGGACTTGAGACTCTCGTCGAAGGTACGCATTTGCTTGGGTAACTTAGCCTGTTGTTTTCCCCATTGTTCGGCGGATGCCAGTATCTGTTCATAGTCGCTCTTGAACTCATAATTGGAGAACCAGCGGGAATTTTGCAATTGATTTTTGAAACGATCCCTGAACTCCAGATGAACGTCGTTGAGAAACTTATCGACATACGATAGCTGCAGTATCTTCTGATACGCGACAACAAAAACAAGCTCGAACTCATTGTCCAGCTTGTACTGGAGCCTGAGAGAATCATGATCGAATATGTTGTTACCAGTGCGTTCCTGTGGAGAAGAAAAATCAAGCATGTATGGAGCGAGCCTGAGTTGACATATGTTGACGTCTTTCGGGTCACAAGTTTTGAATAAAATCGTCATTCGGCAGCGTTCGAGCGAAGAGTCATCGTCTCGCACCGAACTAACGCAACGTCACGTTCGCACGCATAATTAATTGCGTACCAATTATTCGAAAAACCTGACGGATCTCTCACCTGTAGAATAACACTGCGTATCAGCGCGTTAACGCTAGGCGTGAATATCTGCGTCGTGCTCTGAAAGCACCAAAGCACTATTCCACCCTTGCTGAATATCGTGAACAAATCGAGCATCTTCGATAATCTTCTTTTTTTTACCTTGTTCGTGGGTAAATAACTTTTGAAAAAACAAACGGATAACAGAGTGGCCTTGCGCCTAACCTACCAGCTGATCGTGCTGTTTGGACTTTTGTACACGTCAGATTACCGGAAGCCGACGGGCATTGGTCCAGAAACGGGCGTGTAGAAAGGAACTCCGTCGCGCTGCTGCGGCTTCTCCGTCTCGATGTATTACGTCATTTCCTTACCCGTCCGGTCGTGGATTAACTTCAGTCGGCTTCGATTCGACGATTGTAAACATGATCAAAGATGACGAACGGAACATCAGTTCAAACATAACAAAGCCACTATCAAATAAAATGACACGAAAATACAGAAAGATCGGAGATTCATTGCGAACGAAGAGCTCGCAAAGGTATAACAGGAAAATAATTATTTCGTAATACACAAATCTTATATCGCATACATGTTTGCTTGTTTTGTTTTGTTTTCTCATTTTTTTTTTTTTAAGGTTTTGAATCGCTATACAGTCGAAAGAACTAATCAGGTAATTGGCCAAGAGCCAATTAGTCGATGTGTCATATCATCCAAGGAGTACTTTTCTGATCATTGCTCCACTGACGACTTCCTCGTCACCATCCCTTGAACCGATGCACTTGCTGCTGCACAAGTACTGAAGAAGGGGCAGACGATACTTGCCGCAGAAGTCTACGAATTTAACATGTTCCACTCGATTGTCAAAGAAGACTCCTGCAAGGAAACGATAGGATATGAGAAAAGTATGTTGTTATTGGTTAAAATATCATGGTGAGGACATTTTGGATTCTACCTTGGCATTTTGGATTGACGCAATGATGGCTGCTGTTCAGGTAATCGGCCAGATTTCTGGGCAGCTCGTGTTCCTTGTAATTAATCTCCATTGTCTTTATGACTCTAGCGGCAACTTCGAGGAGAGACGGTGGATTGTGAGTCATGTCCGAGACAAATCTGACGACCAGTGGATTGTCTCTCAAGGAGAGTTCGGTCAGGCACTTGAGAGTGATGATTTCGGTGGGAAGAGTCTTGAGTCTGTTCTTATGTAGCAGCAGAGACTTGAGATTCTTCAAATTAGCTATGGAACCAGGCAGACTTTCGAGCATATTGTCGCAGAGAACGAGAGCTTGAAGAGCAGTGAGTTGGCCCAGGGTGGAAGGCACTTCCACCAGTCTGTTGCCTCCCATGCCCAGAACTTGAAGCCTGGTGAGAAAATCGGACGATCGAAGGATCGCGAGTTAATTCATAGAGTTTTTTTTATGTAAATGATAACTTATCATAGTTTTTGATGAATCAAGAAAATAATTTATCTTTGTTCTACCTCTGCAGCTTCCAAACATCTTTGTTCATCTCAGCGATATCATTGCCGCCGAGGTACAGGTACTTGAGAGCCGATAGTTCCAACACCTGTACGGGAAACTCGGTGAGACGATTGCCGCTGAGATTGAGTTCCCGCAGAGCCGGTAGATTGGTCAGGCTCTTCGGGAGCGACTCGTTCGTGAGGCTGTTGTGTTTCGCCACGAGACAGATCAGAGGACAGTCGCCGAGAAATTCGGGCAATCGCGTGAGATTGCAGTTCGATAGATCGAGGGTATTGAGATTCGTGAATTTGGCGATCGTCGGCGGTACACTGGTTATTCGATTGTGATTCAGTAACAGCGTCTCGACGTTCTCGGGATTTTTCGCCGCTACGAAATGTTCGTTCAGCAAGCCCGCGTCTAGCAACAGGTAAGTCAGGTCGAAGGTCTTCGAACTCGAGTCCGAATCACTGGAATCCGACGTGTAACACTCCATCGCGTACGAATCTCGTCACAGCTATAAAATTATATTCGTCAGAATTAATCGATGACCGTGTTATTTTATGTTTTTGTTTTCTTTCAGAGGAAAACGTTCGATCACGATGAATCGCAAGATTGATAGATAACTCTGAACATTGTTGCTCAGTGATAAACTAACTATCGAAAACAACATGGAAGTTCGCGGATACGTAGTATTTCTTGTGAACCGAGAAAATCATCGATGAAGCTATCGAACGTTCCGTTAACAACGATATCGACGGATACCTTGTTAGATGCACCACTTAAAAAAAAAAAAACAATCGTTGTAACGGGACAAATTCACGATTCCGTCTTTGTTCACTCTTCCACTGTGCGAGCGTCGACGGGAAAACAATAAAATGTCTCCTCGATTATAATGTGTATCATCGTAAGTTCGTCGTAATGCCCGAGAGCAGACTGAGGCTCTTCCGACGATTTATCAGTTTATTTTATAATTCGCTTTATCAGTTATTATCATCTGAGGCTGCCACCGCGGGCAGGGCCGCCGCCAACAGCTGGTTCCCGGGGCCATCCGAAGCTCATTGGCTTCCGTAGAATCGGAGTTATGAAACCGTGCTTTACAGCACTGTGTTATCTGTAAAGCAAATGCATCAGGTGGATTATTAAGGAAATCGTACAAATTTGCGACGCAAGGAAAGGACGACGTTATAAAAAGCTTGCCAATCTCGTCCGTCCCCGCGTTTCTGTACGTCACTTCGCTCGCACGTGTACCCCAACGGGTCTCCCGAGCCAATCGTCGCGGCGCCACGAGTCAATAACAAGAGTGTCGAGTATTCGAGAAAAATTGCATGTGGACAAAAGGAAAAAAGAATAGTAGAAAGTTCCGCAGAATTGTGATACTCGTTATTAAACATTCTTTTTCATGAAATTGTGAACAACAAAATATACGTCCGGATTGAATGTCGTCGAAGGTCAACTGAAATTTTTTTTACACGAGGTTAGAATTTCTTTTTTTTTTCTGATAACTGGTATGAATATTTGTCTCGATGTGCACTTATTTTGAATTATTCGTGATCTCTCGTCTCCACAGATATATCGACAATGGCATTGTTGAGAAAGAGCGTCAGAGTATGGATGCGTTCGGTTAGACATTTCAGTGCAGAGCCGCACTCGCCTAGTCAGAACACGATGAGGCTGATCAGAGGCGGAGGGCGAGCCATACCAACGATGCTGCTGCAGAAAAGTAACTTAGCCCTCATCAAATACCTCGACAACAATGAACCGATAAGTGAACAGGGCTGGATAGACATACGTACGGAACTAATGTCCTCGACTCAATTCAACATAAACAAAGCTACCGTTGATATGACTATAGTCAATCTCTGCTTGGACAGTAATAAAATTAATACTGCGATGATGTACCTCCAATATCTGTGGGACAACGGTTACGACATGAACTTATCGTCCATGATGACCTATCTGAAGTTATGCTTTGTACGAAAGGACCAAGCGCTTCTTGAATCAGAGAAGGATTACATTATAAAAATGTACAATGCTATCAAAGAAAAATATCCTGTTTTGGATGCATTAGCAGCCGAGTGTTGCATAATGGGTGTATCGAAGACGGAAAGATGGAGAGAGTCCTTTGAGCTGCTGGAGATGATAAAGATTCTCGACAAGCCTCGTTCCGGCGTTTACACGGCAATAATATGCGCAGCATTCAATCACAACGAACCGGAAATCGGTTGGAAGTATTTCCACGAAGTCCTGACGAGGATCAATCCCGATCATTCTGCGTACATCGCGTATCTCAATTATTGCAAGAGAAACTTCAAGGGTGCTGAATTGGAGAAAGAAATAGGAAAGATGATTGAATTCTGGGGTGAGCACGATGTTCGGCCGTATGTCGAGGTGATTGTCGCATACGAGGAGGCCCTTCGCTCACTGGGATGGACGACACGGCATACTTCTATAAAAACACTGTACGTCTCTTGAACAAACTGGGTTGCATACACGAGATCATTCACGTATGACTTTTTCTCTGCAGAGGCTCGTGCCGAAGTTGTTCCCAGAAATTGGTCAGTCTCGAAGTAACCGACGAGCAATTCGCAAAGCTGGCCCGAACGGTTCGTGATCGGGTTATCGTTGGCAAGGACATTTACAGACGGTCATCGCCGGAAGAGCTGAAAACCTTTCTTCAATTCGTTGAGCGTACGCAACCTTACGACATCGTCATTGATGGGCTCAATGTTTGTTACGCAACTAAAACAGTGGCAAAACCCAACGGTTCGCAGGTAAAGTGATTTATTTGTTATTCCGGTAGATTCAACATCGGTTGTTTTCATTGATACATCGTTCCATTTTTGTTTTTCTTTCAGGTTCTCGAAGTGTTCAAGATGTGTCACAGTAAGGGCAAGAAGGTATTGGTGTTGGGACGGAAGCACATGCTAAGATGGCCGAAGATGGATATCAATTTTATGCGAAGGAATGGACATGTATTCCTGGCTAATGACATGTAAATATCGAGCGGGCCGTTTTGTTTTTTTAATTTAATTTAATTTATGGGGACAAACCCCTTTGTACAATATTATTTGCACGCATAAAGTATTTCGAGTTTTACAAAAATATAACAATAGATTTCTAATAATTTAAATTACTTAATTTTGACTGTTTAGAAACTTTCTAAAGACTTTTCTAAAGCTTTGGTTTTCACTCGTATCGAAGGATGCACGCACTTGCGGCGGCCCTAACCCGCCCGATTGGCATGTCTATAATCGGTAGGTCCAGATCGTTCGCAAGTGCGGGCATTTTTCGCGTCGCCGATCGAGATCCGACCGTTGTTCGTGCTGCCGGGATGTGGAATGTTTTTGATCTCAATCGAACACGAGAATCATTGATTATACCTAATCTTTTAATCCCTTCAGATCCGAGGACGATCCATACATGCTTTACGCGACCGTACGCAGCGGACCGCACACGCAATTTGTGTCCAAAGACTTGATGCGCCAGCACAAATTTCTCCTCGACGATAAGGAGCTAGTGAGGATATTCAAATACTGGCAAATGGCTCATCAATTAATTCCGGTAGGCATAAGGACTGGTGGAACAGTGAAGCTGCAACTCAAGATTCCTCCGATATATCTACCAGTTGCGCAGAAGGACGACGACGGCTTTCACGTACCCTACACCGACGATGCGTCTCTTCAGCCTCCGTTCATCTACGAACCATCGAGGTCGTGGGTTTGTTTTCGAAACACTGCATTCTCCGCGAAGCGTAATTCTAAGCTGCCTTAAAAGCGTTCAATAAATTTTTTTTTATACATACAAAAAGATTATCTTTTTTTTCACCACACCCTCGTTATCAAATAAATGCAAAAGCAACGGATTTTTTACAAACAGAAGAATTTCGGATATAATATTAATAATTATTAACAATAATGATGCATATTTCTAATCGAAAATACATCACAATATCGACGACGAAAAGCTATGTAAATGTAAGAACGAGTGTAATGTGAAAATACTACGAGTGTTCTTATTATCAGTAGTAAAATTCGTGCCCGCGCGCCGCGAGGGGTCGCGAACGGCGCAGTCGCGAAGGTCCCCGGCCCCGCGCATTCTCCACGCATTCCAGTCGCTCCGCTGTCTCTTTCTCATGAGCAACAGGTGATGCGTATGTTGTCACTATCTGTCGCGTTCCGTCTGTTGTTATGCCCTCGTGTGTTTTACATCGGCGTGTGTTTTTTCGCGAGTGTCTTCGACACTGAAGTGCAGTGATCCTGTCGTCGTAAGTTATTAATCGGACCCGACGTTTTTTTGCCCGTTCCAGTATCCAGTGAAAGAACAAATTTCCGGCCTTTTCTCGTACAACTTTGTTTAACTCGACCGGCCAGCGAAGGATTTTGGCGTACCCAGCAAGCATCGGAGGACCTTTCGAGGATCGTTGCAACTTTGAAGACGGTACGGAAAATACAGTTTATATCCGGTCTATTATTTCGTTGGATCGAAGAATCCGTAGTATGATCGATCGGTTAATCCCAACGAAAACTCGTCCGAACAAGCTTTGGGCTTTTCCCAACATCCGGCAGAGACCAGCTCTCGCGCGTTAACCATCTTTACACCTGTCACGCGCGAATCGCATTACCTCGTGTATTTGCGTGTGTATTTATACTCAACCGTCGCTGAATACACATACACAGCTGGGTAGTCTCATCGCTGCGTTATATTATTAGCAAGTGCACAAACCGCGCATCGGAGATTGCCTCAGATCACTGAACCATCGAAGGTCGCGTAAGTTCGAGTACGTCGAGTTACAGGACTTTTCATTCACCAATAACTTTTTCCCAATACTCGTAATACTCATAATACTCGTAACAAGACAAAATTCCCATGTCAACGATGAGCGGTAGAAAGTTTGCCGGGAATTCAGAATAGATTTGAGGAGAGTAATCTTGCAACTCATATTCTGCGAGAGATAGTAAGGTAACCCGCAGGTAATCCGCTGCTGAGTCCTGAAAGATTTTCCATTCGCACGGGGTGCATCGAATTATGCGGAGAATGACGAACCAGAGATATCAACCTGAGACTCCCGTTCTCGCGTGTCGCAAACTCACGGTCTCGGGCGAAGCAGCATCCTCTGAAAAGTTTCATCGTCAGCAGTCCCACAATCCAGTGGCGAGACGCATATATATACTTTTTTTCGATCCCATACAGTATACGTACAATGAATAACTATATATACCCGAGAGTAAGAGATTTCCGAGAACTGAGTCAGCGCAAATCTGCCTTCAAGTTCCCCGTACGCGTTCTCACTCTGACGCAACACGGTCGTGTTAGTTTCTTCTCGAAAATGCACAAGCAACAAAGAGCTCGTTCACGCAGCGACTTCATTCACGTTGCAACGACGATGCTCTCAGTCGCTAATTAGTTGACTATAAAAATTGATATCGTCGACGATCTCGACGCAGACATCGTTTCATATTGGTTGACGGCGCCTCGCGAAATTAACCTCGGAACACCACACATATTTCGGCACTTCATTAACACCGTATGGGCGTCTGGAAGACCCCGTGACTTCGTGACTGAAAAACTTTGCCGATAATCAACAATTTTTAAGGTTAATCGTAGTTTGATGGAAACGCCAGGATGCATGCAAAATGTCTGCCGGGGTGCCATATCGATATATTATTATGGAAGTTAAGGCCAGTTGATACGGATTCAGTCGGTAACAAATCGGTCTCCCCACTTTCTCCGCGACTGTTACTATTTCGAACAAAAGGAAATTAAGTTTTCTATTTTACATTTGTCCCAGACATTAATAGTCGCGGAGCAAAATACCTGATGACACATTTTTTCAATGCAAAATTTTTGTAAAAAAAAAAGCTGCTTTTCCCGGATCCATGTTCAACGTGCTATATCCTGTGTGCAATGTCCTCGGGTTAATCGGGCACGGTAAATCGGATAGCGCAGTTACATTTAATTCGGTCGCTCGCGACGCCATAGGGATAAAAGTCTGTACTACGTACCGGCAAGTTCGTCGCAAGACGCGAAAACCCGTTTAGCAACGAAGAAGTTCGTGTGGGTGCCGGGTAAAAATTTGTTTTGCCCACGCGGGTTTTACGTATTTGGCGCGTACGAGCGTTCCGCCGTCGTGGGCACCCGGGCACGAATCTCGCATAATACCTCGCGGCTCTTTCTCTCGCTCCCTCGATATCTTCGGCTCTTTCTGTCCTCCTCGTTGACGAACGATACGCGAGGTACGAAACGGCACACGTATCTGTATTTATGTGTGATCCTTGAGTGGGAATACGCTCTCGAGTCTCGAGCTCTGGAAAACACTCGTTATATTATTGTGCGTCTACTGTCTATACCTACGAACCACCTCGATTATTCATGAATGAACGAGCGAACGGACGCTTTCGCCAGCTGACTCTTGTCTTAGGGCGACAACGGCAGTCTCGTTAGGAAGCGTAAGAATTTTTTCTTCGTCAAGCTGGTATTCATTTTTCCGAGCGCACTTGCCATCTACGAGCCGAGCTAACGCGCATTTTACTCGTTCAATCGCAACGGCATTAACAGTGACTCGTGACTCATGTAACGCATGACTATCGACGCGTGACTCCTCCCGTTCCGTTCGAGTCCTTATCCACGGTATATGCATATATATATATATTTTTTCTTCTTATCTCTCGCGTCTCTCATTCTCGCGTTTCCGTTGTAAAAGTGATCAATTGCCGGGATATCCCGGGAGCCTAGAGCACGCGATATCTATCATCTCGCGTGAAGCTGTATATACACGCATGTCGATAGTTACCCGGTCGGTAAGTAACCGGTTAAATAGCGCGGTAAATAAGCGGTTAACTTACCGCGGATGCGAACGATATTTTACCGATCTTATCGGTCAGATGACCAAAAAAAATTACACTTATAGTATAAAATTGATAGTTTGTAATTTCCTGAGACAGTCGGTAACGTGACCGGTGACCTTACCGATAAAAAATTGTAGCTAATGCAATTTACCAGTAAAATTAAGAACACAGCATATTGCCCTTGCGATGCAGGCTCGCGGCCGGCGGACGATAACGACCGAAGTGAGAAAGAAAGGAAAAACGATGCTGCGAGTAAGCGGCCAGTGCCGCGGATAGTTCGTGTGAAAACTCGTTCGACTGGTCTACGACATAAATCATAGTGGTATTAAACCGACGCTCGCGGGGCTGCGCTCTGGCGATATTCAAAGCCAAATGATCGTGCCGTATATGCATGTAAATGTATATAGCGAATGAGCCGTCGGGTTATTTTATCCGTTAATAATCCGTCTATACCCGTACAGATATGTGTTCGATATCACGCCAGTAAATTAACTCCCTCGATGCGAATTAATTGATTCGGGATCAATATTACACATTATTAATAATAATCCTCCGTCGGTAATCTTCGCCAGTTATTTTCTCTTATGTCCACCGGTCAGTGCCGATTAAGCTACCGCGTGATTTAGTGCGACGATAAACGGATGTGATAGCGACATAATTTCACGATTTTGCCGAGCTCGATTTATCTCGATTTGTTAATTTTCCATCCTCCCTACCCGATCGCCGGACGCGGAAGTCTCCTTTGTTCTATTTCGTTCTCCAATCTTATCGCTCTTTTATGTTTTGGAGGAAAGAACGGCTGAGATATATGCGGGGCGATTCTTTTCTTTTTTTTTTTTTTTGAATGCAGGAAACCAGTGCTCACTGGACTATCGCTTTTCGAGCGTTTGTTCTCCGCCTTTTTTCGTTCGCTCGCTAAACGCGTCGGGACCGAGTCAACACGCCCCGTGTCGGCGAGTACCGGCGAGTTTGAACGCTGCCGGGATAAGATAAATCTTATCTGTCTCCTACCTGCGAGCATCCGACTTACACGCACCGCGGTGCCAGGCTTGAGTGTATACAGCACAGTGGTAACGCGCGATCCAGCCAATGACCCTCTTTTATCGCTTCGAGTCGCGACAGCCTCTGGACTTGTAACAGATAGTTGAGTACATCTGCAATGTAGTCACACGCTGAGAGGGCACGAGGACTCTGCAGCACGAAACTGCTGCCGTTCAAAAAAATAAGCAAAAGCGGCGTGACGATAATCGAAGTCAATATTCGACGAAATGAGCCGGAAAGCGGTAGGCGCACGTTAACGACAAAATAGTGTGAAAAAACTGCCGGGTTATTTATAATGCCGTTTTCTGATCGATATTTATTTCAGTAAGGAAGAGCAGTCAGGAAATTGGATAAAACGTTACGCGACGATGACGAGAGAAAGGGGAAAGCCTCTTTTCCTCATCTGGTCTTGTAACAAGGCGCCTTCAATCGTACGCTCAGTCGTTACAAAAGAAATAAATCGTGCACTGCTAAAAAGTAAAATCGTTCGCAACTTCGTTCAAGTGTACACGCAAATGTATGAAAGTTACTTTATAATCAGATCAAAAACTACACCGCCATTTCACTACACAACAATAAAATTATTGTATTAACATGTAACGGATTTGGAAGGTAACATTTTTTGTAACATTCGCCAAACGTAACAACCTTAAAAAATAACTTGTCCGATATACACCAGATGTTTAAACCGACGATTCGAGAGGCGAGTTTATTAAACGTCACTGTTATTATGCAGGTAAACATGATATGTCGAACCATTTCCTTTTGCACAATATAAGCGTACTTTAAGGTATCATATATATATATATATAAATATATATATATTACTCGTAAGAAACGTTAAACTTGTCCAATTTGTAAAAGGTATTTACCTGTAACAAATAAATATTCTATTCTATTCTATTATGCAGGTAAGATGAACCACGTACAGAATGTTGACTGTTAATCACATGGCAACCTGACAGGTGGTTCATCTTACATGCATAATAACAGTGGTGGTGGTGTGAGGTCGCTCGCGTGTAGGTTTAAACATCTGGAGTATATTGTACATGTAATTTTTTTAAGTTGTTGCGTATAGCGAATGTTACAGCAAAATGTTCTCAACTTCCAAATGCATTACATGTGCATATGAACGCTTTTTATGATGTAGCAAAATACCGATGTACAGTTTTTGATCTGTTAAAACACTGATAAAAATACTGTTGAACGAAGTAAATATTCGGGCAGGGCCGTTAAAATTAATATTTTGTTGGCTCAGTTAAAAGATTAATCAGTTCAACAATTTTTTCGATGATTTCACAAAAATATTTTTGAATCATTAAAATATTTTCTTCGGCCAGTTCAATATTTATTTTAACGTCCCTGCCCAAATCTTGAGTTGGTTCGACCAAATTTTTTACAGGTGTAAAACAACTTTTACATATTGCCCGTGTACACTTGAACGAAGTTGCGAACGTCTGTTACTTTTTTGCCGTGCACGATTAGTTTCTGTCAAAACGGACGAGGGTACGATTGAACGGTGCGCGAACGAAGGCGTCTCCTCGTAACAAATAGTTGAGTACATCTGGAATGTGGTCACACGCCTGGAGGGCACAAGGACTCCGGAGCACGAAGCTGCTACCGTAAAAAAAAAAATAAACAAAATGGCAAAAGTTTATACGAGCCAAGTGACGAAAATAGATGTCAATGTTCGACGAGAAAAACCGTAAAACGGTGGGCGCGCGTTAACGATAAAATGGTGCAAAAAAAAATGGACGTGTTATTTATAATGCCTTCCTCTCATCGATATTTATTCCAGTAACGAAGACGAGGCAGGGAATGAGCTAAAACGTTTTGCGACGATGACGAGAGAAAGCCTCTTTTCCTTATCCCTGATGCGGGATAAAATTGTGCGGTATCATAAAACGATAAACTGGCAGTAGTAAAAGTAAGTGGCTATCCCGGTTATATTGCACGGACTTTAAGCACCGGTATTCTCCTCGATGCAGGTCGGCGGGGGGGTTTCTGCTGCCAGAATCGGTGGGACGTATGTATATAACCGCACGAGATCTTCCTGGCTCGCTGCAGAGCGCATTAACTTCTAACTTATAAGCACGAGCTTCCGTGTGAGCAGTAGCCGAGGTTCGCTCCGCGCGAAGACACTATAATACTAGATCCTTGTAGAGTCGGACGTCGAGGGTTACTCTCGACTGTATCATAGCCACATGCGAATACGTTGGCGAAGTGAGAATTCGTTTACCCGCTTTCCGAGCTTCTATCCGCTACCAGAGGCTTCTGTTGGTTGCCCTTATTTTTATGCGGATCGACTAGCTTTGTATTGACTCTCTTGGCGAATTTATGAGAAAACAGTAATACGTTGCCGGTCCGGGAAAACCTGGCAAACCTGAGAATGTCGGGGAATCAAAAAATGTCCCGGCAAATCAAGAATGGGGAAGAGTCAGAGAATTGTTTATTTTAATGGAATTTATTTGTTTATATTTATATTTATTTTTGATATAATGTTTTATTTTTAATTAGTGGCGATACGGAGAGAAAAATAAAGCTGTCTTCACACAGAATCGAATTTCCGAAAACAATCTTTTATCTCGCTAGAAACTTTTTAATCGGATCGTAAACATAAGTTTTCACGTAACTATTCAATGTGGAGCTTCGTTGATCGGTCACACGTGCCGGCACAGTTAGTTCAAATTTTAGTCCGTACAAAAATTACAACTCGGTAACAAAAGGTCCGGGAAAAGCCGTGAAGTGTTTGTTTCACTGTTTTCAGTGGCAAAATTTGAACGAGAGTACAGTCCAAAACAGAAAAGGTCACTCGGAAGGTTATCGTGACGCTGCTGTGTGTTAAGGCAGAAGGTCCGGGTCGGAGAACGGATGTTGATGTTGGGAATGGCGGAACAAACCGTCGGTGCTTCGTTCGTCGTAACTTCGGCGATACTTCCGGTAAGTTTGCTCCCGTCACTTACGTCGCTCTGCATCACAGGCGCGATACTCGGGGGACCCGCCCTTGTAAACTGGCCCGACTCATCCTCCCCGGCACCATTTGCATAAGTGCCCTCACCGACACAGAGCGTCGCTTCGAGTTTCGAACTTTCGGCTCTACCGTAGCTTGTATCGCGCGGAGCTTCCGTTCCATTCGCCAACTTTCTCGTCGGTGGAAGTGAGAGGTTACCGACTCGGGTCATTTGCTCGAGTGAAGCCAGAGCCCATCAGGCCCATCACCTCTCGCGCATTGCATCCCCGGGCACGTATGACATTATAGTCGCGTTATGCTCTCGGCTATACACGGTGTACGTACAGTCACGTCGGATGCAACGACGGTGGCAGCGATGCGCGGAGAATATACCACATTCGCTCGCGTAAAGCTGTAACTGGGAGGCGAACTGAGTGCTTTTTCAATTATTCAAAACGAAAAAAAACACGCCCGGCACGGAAACGAGACGGGACAGGACAGAATTTTTTCTCTATTGTTGTCGTTCGTATGACATCAATAACACAATCGCACGATTTGTCGTTTTCCGTTGGTTATATCCTCGCTATAATGTGGGTCGCTAATAATTTATTGTTGAGGAAACAAAAGTATTGCGTCGCGAGACAAAATAGTTTGTTGTCCCTATATTAAGTAAACAAATTAAGCACAAAGTTCTTGCTGTTTCAACAAATTTCTTTTTCTTCGCGCAGTGACAACGAAAATTATATACGTCGAGGTAATCGATGGCCTGGCGTATAATTAAGAAACTGAATTTTAGTTCGCGCAACGCGATGTATGCTCCACGAGAACGTTTCGAATTGTGCAATTCTATGCCACAAAATTTCCCCCATTTCAATATTTGATATATTTTTACGTTTGACAATGATGGTTTTAATTATCGGTCAAATATCATAAATTATCTGAATTGCTAGATAATGTTGAACTATTTATATTGTACATAAAGTGAAAAAGTTTCTCACGGGAAGAAGAATATTTCGGGATCTTGACGGTATGTACACTTAACGAGTTTCCAGGTCGTCGTGCACTCATCCTCTTCAATCCCGGCATCTGAGAATAAATTAAAAAGTATTTTTTTATTTCTTTCTTAGCTTAAAAAAATTATTTGAGACGATCACTTCTTCGTTAAAATATGCTCAAATTGATGTAGTACAATAAAAACAAAACAAAAAAACCTCTATTTTTTAAAAACGAATTTGTATACAGAATGTCATCGAATAGCGAATAGTTTGTCATCGAATAGTTATCATAGAAAATGTGAGCAGTTCGTCCACTGATTTTTTTATGTAGGACAGTCGAAATATTTTTTAAATCAATATCTCACCCAGATTCTTGAAGTACTCGTCGAAGTAAAATTCGGTGCATTTTGCCATAGCTGTCACAAAGCGCGCTTGTATTTCCTTCGAGAATGCGATTTTGATTTGTTTCATTATAGCGTTGAGCGCCGGCAGGCCATGCTTAAACTGTATCGCAGCATAGGGGGCAGAACAAAAAATTTGCTCGTTTTTAATATATCATGTATCGTATGTTGCAGCACTATGGGTGAAAGAGATACTTGCTGTTTTCAGTTGAATCATAACGCATTTGGTGTAGCACCGAAACGCTTGGTCGTCGGAAAATTCACCTCTATCCATGGCGTCCAAAAGCGCTGTGGGGGAAAAAAATTAAACGTATGAGATTGGACACGGAACGCACACACACGCACACAGAAGTTATTAGATTTATCTATTTGCCAATTCGTCGTCACCTGGATCGACACCAACGTTGGCTACACACATGGTTCTGATTGGTTTGACCGCGGTCTTTAGCTGGTCCTTCGTGAGTGCCTGAAATACGTAACCGATCAGTCTCACATACGTAACAAATCACTTTTTTCTTTGTTTTTTATAGCACTGTGCAATATTTATGTATTTACATTGGCGTAATTGTCACAAAGTAATATCGTGCAGATCACTAAAGTGATACTGCCGAAGTAACGGCGTGACATTTTTGTAGCAAAAAAAAAAAAGATTCGTTTTTTAGATTAAATAAAAAACGATCGAGGACGGGGATGTAACAAGGCACCGACGACCAATCTCGCGACAATCCACTGGTCCAATGTTACGTCGGAGTTTATAAAGTAGCACAAATTGTCGAGATAATTGCACCTACGATGCAGTACAATTCCGACATAATTATTCGACAATTTAGTTAATTTTTTGATTCTATGACATTTCGGTTTTCCAGAATGTCATAGGTGAACGGCATATTCTTGAATCTCATCGAAGTTTGCGTAAGAGATCAACGAGTGCTCGTACTGAAACTCGAAAGACACCGGCACGTTGATTCGAGATTTCCTGTTGTTTCCTGAAAATTGCGACGGTTTGTACGTATACAGTAGAACGTCGCTTATCCGGCTTCGATTAACCGAGATTCTGTATTATCTGAGGCAACTTATCCGAGTACTTCGCATTACAATGATGCGAAAGTCCTTCCTCCTCGCGGAACCTGAGCTCGGTCGGTAAAAAAAACTGTAATCAATTGTATTCGTCAAGAATTTCCAGTCAAAAGCAAATTATTACATTTCGTCGATATCAATTAAGCTTCACGTAAGAATTCGTTTTATCCGGAAACCGTCAGTGGTGTGAAAAAAAAGCTTAATTACAGGTTTTATTACCGACTGCGATACACCGGATACACTGAACGAAGCGACGACGCTTATGTGTTGAGTAACTCGTGGATTGTGTATACTTTTGCAAAGTCCCCTCGCAAACTTTTTTTTGCATAGAATCGAAGCGTCCCCAAAAAGTTGAGGCCCGCATTGTTAAATGACTTGAGGTATCTCACTTTTGAAAAATTATTGCAGCCATAAGTACTAAAAGAAAACATCCAGACTGCCACAATGGAAATACACCCAGCATCACCCTCGTGCAGCGCGAATAAACAAAAAAGTGAAATACCCGCAGAATTTTCGTTGAAAATAAAAATGTCCATATCACTTTTTATAATGTTTATTATTCGCATAGCTTCTTCTATGAGAAAGCATTTTCTGTATTTTTGGCATCTTCATAGACGAAGCTTGGCGAATAAAGGCTCGACAGTTTCATCTTTTATGAGAAAGTGATATGAGAATTCCAATTTTCAACTTTTTTTCAACGTGAATGTAGTGTTTGATTTTTATGCAAAACGGCTGCCAATCCGAGCCAATCAGCGCGAAATAGTTATTCGTATGGCAAGGGTATAGAAAGTTCTTGACGAGTGTGAAAATGCCGCACGAGCCGAAGGCGAGTGGAGCATTCACACGACTCAGAACTCACTTTTCTAGGCCCATGCTATTCACATAATTTTTCCTAACAAATTCACGAAAATCAAGCTTTCCGTTCTCGTTAAGTGCGCGTAGAAAGGCACTTTTCCGCACTAGTGCGCGAAAAAACATACGCATGCGCAGTATTTTTCCTGCACGCGATGAGAAAAAGTGTCTTTCTGGGCACGCACAGGAATGGAAAACGCGATTTTACGTGCATGCGTTAGAAAAAAATACACCAACGCGCACGTTACTTTGTCTGACCTGGGCTTGGCGCTTATTTATTGCACTTTCAATTTTTACTCAATATATCCAAATGATACCGCTTTATCTCGCTGTTTCAACCCCGTCATATCCATCATCTTCTGTATTTATTGACATCGAACATGACAGGCAACTGGGGTTTCTGCGATGCCATCGGAAAGCAAAGCAATTGATGTTTGAAAAAAATACGTAAAATTACAAATGTTTGAAATATTGGCTATAAAAAGTCCTGATAAACTAAGTTTAATGTATTTTTCCACGCTGATCACGAATCTACCAATTATTATATTCAAGGATGAATATTTACGGAATATAAACAATGCGGAAAATTACGTCTAAAATAAAGTGCTAATTTTTCAAGAAATTTAAAAAAATTAAAAATCCAAAATTTAAACGGTTTTATCGATTGTCCCCAAGCTTAATAGGGATCGTCGGGCGATCATCGTCCAACTGTACAACTTTTTGGCCCGATAGCTAAAAAATTGTAAAAGCTAGAGTATGTACAGCCATTTTTGAAGAAATTAAAAAAAGAAAAACAACAACATTGTTAAATAAAGTCTTGACGAAACGTTTACTATGAACCACACATGCTGTGTGTGCAATTTTGGCTTGACCGGTCGAGTCATTGACGAGTTATAGCGCTTTGGATTTTTCGCGTCCGATCCACACATACACACACACACATACATCCGGATATTTTTTTCAAAATGTAATTCTTAAAATGTTTTGGAATATTCTAAACACATTTTCATAAAAATCTCGAATTTATTTTATTTTTTCACCAAAACAAAGCTTCCTCCACGAGGAAGTAAAAATGGAAAGAAACCGCGTTATAGGTATTCGACAGCGTCAATTCCATCTCGTCTCGAGGTCCGTCTGTCCCTCGTCGATGTGGTGGTAGTTCGCCGTCGACGGGGAGAGCTCCGAGTCCCGACATCGGAAGGGGGGTCTCTCTGCTCCGCACGCGCCTATAGTGGTCCACCACGCGCCTAAAATCGATTCCGTCGAGAGACACAGACAGCAGCAGCGGGGCATGGACCTCCTCGCCGTCCCTACAGTCACTACCGTCGCTTCGTCGTAACTCCCGGATATTCCTGCGCACTATGCTATATTACTCCCACCGAGGCTAGATATGTTCTCTGTACGGCGAAAAATAAAATTAAAGAAAAAAGAAGCACACAAAAATAAAACAACAGAGCACTCTGTTATCGTTCCCCTTTTTCGACAGCGTCGTTCTCAACGTTTTCATTCTCTGTGCGAAATAGCTCTGAATTCAACCGGAAGGGAGGGAGAGGCGGTTCGATGCACCGTCGTCGCTCTCGAACAGTGGAAGAGAGCTCCGTGTCGGAGAGCGCGAGGGCAGTAGCGTTAAATATTTCCAACTTTATGATGACGGTAAATTTTGTTTTTTTAATCTCTTAACGTTGCCTCCGACGCCGCGCCTCGTACAGTAGACGACTGACATTGCCGTCGAGTGAAGTTCGTCGTGTGCGGGGACGGGAAGAGGGAAGTAACAAAGGTCACCTCCAGCCTCGACTTAACAACAGAACGGGAGCTGGAGCGGTTCAGCACTGCCTAATGCTGTACGTTCGTGCTTGAATAAAACCAAAATACATGGGGATGAGACGAGGAGAGACGAGAGAGAAGGCGGAAGGCCTTACGCCAGTTATGTACGCGTCCGCCGAGGTTAAATTTTGGGCGGAGGGTCGCGAGAGCTTCGAGCCTCTCACTACCGCCCGTAGCGGGCTCTCCTTTAACGCTCGCTTAATTTTACGGTCGGCCGTAATAGTTTCGCGGGCAAATTATTATTACGGAAAGCTAGAGAGCGCGCTCGACTGCCGACAACAGCGCCGGTGTCGCTCGCATACAGGGGACACACGGAGGAGAGGACTCCACGGTCGGTGAGGCACTCTATATGCAAGAAGGAATGGAGGTTGTCGCGGTTCGAAAATTATCACCGACTCTGTTCGCCCGGTGGCTGGACCAAAAGTCTCCGCAGCGTCGTCGAGGCCGCGGGGGTGTCTTTATGGCAGTTAGGTTTATTAGCTGTCGTTTCGCCAGTAAACTCGCGAGCGAAGTCAGAACTCGTTTGGGACTTTCGGTCGTCTCTCTCATTTCGCTTCCGCACTGTTGGGGGGTCTCGGTATGTATAGCTGTACACATTAAAAAAAAGGTGTGCTTTTAGTAAATATTTCTTGATCATCTTGACCACAGAGGAATCCCATTTTTTGTTTGTTAACAAACCTTATTTTTGGAAAAACTATTACTACATTGTACTGATAGTACATTGCGAAAATAACTATGGGAAAAATGTAAAATCGAAATGAAAATACGTTTACCTTTTTTTTTTTGCTGTTTCGATAATTTTTTTCACATTTAAGGTACAGTACCAGAAAGGACGGATGAATTAATTCGAACATTAATATCAAAACTACATATTATATATATTAATGACACACAGCGAGTATCGCTGCGATCCGAGGACTTCGAAAAATACTTGGTCCTATTGGATGGGACGGACATACAGACAGACAGGCAGGAATGAGAAAATGCTTTTTTTTGCATTCTGGGACATGTTTCTAGCTCATAATCTGACAGTCCTACTTTTTAAAAATATCAATACCTTCTCTCCTCACATATATCGCATGAGATGATAAAGTAAAAATTGTGTACGTGGAAATGATTAATGTTTGTTAAAGGCACAAACTTAATTTTATCACGTATACAAAAAGGTCTGCAACGAGAGCGATCATAAGGATTGAATTTTTCAAAGATATTATCGAGGTCGAAAAAATGTCAGCGTAGTTTAGGTTCACCTCACGCCAGCCGCGTATGTCTGCGGTTGTGTTTCGAGTTATTGACGGTCCTCCACGGTGCACGCGTGGGTGCATGGCATCCTGGCGATGTTAATTTCACCCGGAATCCATCAGGAATCCGTCGAGGAGGTTGCCGGGCTCGGCGATCGCGACGATCTCACCGACTGATATTCGAAAGTCGCTCGGGCTCTGGCGAGCATGCATTGGTGCGACGCGGTTATTGCCTCGCATATGTACAACTCCCGGGAACGCGTTCGCGTCCCCGGGAATGTGCCAGGAACATTCCTATATCGTTTAAATGAAAAATGGAAAAATGTATGGAGGAATCAGAATTAAAAGTAATTGAATAGAACAGGACATTTCCGTTCGCCATCGGGATGAGAGGCTGGCAAGAGCGAAGGCTCTTTTTAATGCGGGATAAAAAGGAAAAAAAAGAAAAACACATTTTTTTAGGCATCGTTATTAAATCTACAAAATGAATATAAATCATGCCTTCAATAATTATTTTATCGCAACTGCGTTCCGAGAAATTTTAGCTCTCGGGCTTGTATACACATGTTATAATACTAATTAAATACAATTGACTATGACAGCAAGGGTCGTCGATAGAGTTGCAAGCTCAGGTTTTCCATTCGAGTAACCGGGTCGATTGATTATCGTCATTGTCCCGGCTCCGATACGTCGGCCACAATGCCCTCTTGCTTCGGATATTGACGCAGTCGCTCGATACTCCTGCGTTTAATCGAGCTTGAATTCGCCAAACTATGTTGTTTCCGGTACGAGGCGAATCCCGTGCATCGTGGAACTCCTCGCTTTCGGCTGCACCGACCCTTGAATGATTCAAATTTCTTTTTCCTATCATTAACGTTACGACGTATCCGATTTCGCTCGGTAACGAGGTTCTTCCGGGGAGTCGAATTTAGTTTATGCTCCTTTCGGAAAGATGTACATCTGTAAGAGAGAAAAAGAATCGTTAGGTATTTGAAGAAAAATATCAATAAAATTAAACTCCCCCGACCGCATGTCGAAGGGTTTTAATGTACTTTCATTTTGAGAAAGAGTTACGGAAACCGAGAGGTAGAGTGTGGCGCGCCTTGGGCTTCGAGTACTGTGTGTTCGATTCTCGCGTATAGGGGAGCGAGGCAAAACGAATCCCTCCATTCGAGATGAGTCTTTTTTTTATGTCCGGCGAAAAATTTGTAAAAATAGTCCGTTTTGCCCCAGGGTTTTCGTTTTGCCCCGAGACTGTACGACTTTACTATGCAGCATCTGCACCGGTGGGTTGTATGTAGAATGCGCCTGGGCGAGGATGCCCGAGGGAGGAACCCCGAGAAACAACCCTTGGCACATGTTACTGGCCATAAGCTCCCACGCATCCTCACCGCTAATTGCGCTACAAATTTTAGACTGTAACCACGGGTGTCGGTGCCAGTTAATATATACGATACTACACGCCTCCGTTAGCTACACGGCCGAGTATAGCAATATATTCCCCGCAGATCCGGCATGTATCGTATGCATAATTGGTTTAAATAATTAATTACCGACGGATCTATATCGAAAGTGCATGCGACAAGTTGCCACGCTCGCTCGCAAATCTCTTCGGTTGTCACTGGAAAATAATAAAAAAAAATCGTATCAGACTAAATTGGGAGAAAATACAGGGAAGCTGTATTATAAAGTCTTACGTTTCGGGAAACACGCCTCGGCTACTGCTACGGATTGGTCAACCATATCTAACGGCAACAGTGTCTTCATTTGTTTCATCGCCAGGTCGTAATCTATGACACCGGCTTTGTTCTGTCGAAGGGTATTAATTAATTTTATACAGTTTGAGATTTTATTAAAACATATTGAAGCATAATAAGTTGCTACAGGCGATTTATTTGGTTGGCCAACCGATTAACTCTAGAACTCATGTATGGGGTACAAAAGCACCTCAGACGATATTCAAACTGCAGTCCTAAAGTAAAGATTGTCATTATCGACTTGGGACCTCCACGATAAATTAGTTCCATGATTTGAAGATGTGCGGCGGTTGGTAGTAGCCTCAATTACTCGTTGGCTGTTGCACAGAACCCTAACGTAGCGCACTTCGGGTACCAGAATACCCCAGTCAGGTGTTCCCGTTAATGTTTTATGTAAGTGATTTTTTTTTGTTATCACTATCGAATGTAAATTACTATTATATAATTTGGACGTATATAATCGGCATTTTATTTTTTTATAAGTTTTTATAATTTTATCATTTTAATAATATTTAAAAATAATTATCATTATCTTTAATTACCTGCAATGCTTCAAGAAAAAGAAATGTTAAAATCTATGCACAACCAGTTTTGTTTGCGTTTTCATTGATTTTTTCCATGTTACAAGTTTTCGACTTTTCTCTATTTTCAGATGTCCAAATAAATAGATTTTTTGAACGGAATACAATGGGACTATTTTTTTTCTAATGGCCTGATGTGTCCCATGTACAATGGCGTTTGAGATTTGAAAATCAAACTATTAAAAAAAACTACAATTCTTTTCCCCAAGAAGTATGGTGTTTGCCAATTTTCGCTACGTCTCGGACTTTAAGGGTGATTTGCACGCCCTAAACTTTAATAAAATCAATTTTTCTGCGTACCATTCTCTTCCTTATGAAAAAAACGAAGACATTCATGTGCGGCGAAACCCATTTGCTGCTTATAGGACCCTTGTACGTTGAAGAAACTCGTGGGGTACATATCTACCCCAGTCATGAGTTATAAGGTAGACAAAAATTAAGCATGAGCTCTAGCGTTAACAGCTAAATAATCTTTTTGTCCAACCAATTAATCGCCATTTTATTTTTTATCCCGACCAAATTAATCTCCTAGATGATATTTGACCACGCAGTGGGTAGGGAGCAACTAATTATTTTTCGTCGTGAACACACTTGTTACAATAAAAAAACTCACTGTGCCTTTCATTGCTTGAAAAATACACTGGTAATAACATCCGAGAGCTGGGTCATGTGGCATTTCTCCGTTGTATGGTGCCTCCAGAGAGGCTGCATTCGAAATTTATCGGAATTACAATAAATATTAACGATATTCGCTCATATCACACTCGCGACTAACGTACCTTTCGAGACTCCGGTTTTTTTTATGCAAGACTTGGCAGGGCCTTTCAGAGCGTTCTTAATTTGTACCAACGTCATCCTCTTTATTTTCAATTCACATAGGTAAGGAGCGCACGGGTATAACGAAACGAGAAAACGTCGTTTTAATGTCACTTTAAGTAAAAACTGTATTATTCTCTTTTATTTGTATATTTTTTAATACTCACGCCATCCGCTCTATCGAGATTCAGTATCACCAAAAGGGCCGTAGCCATAAACAAACACAACCTCGAATTCTGCATGATTGCAACCTTCTTCTATGGACTCGTTTACAATTTTTAATTTTTCTTTTTTTTATGTCGACAATTTAATACACAAATTTTTCCGTCACAAATATAAAAGGCAGTCGTTCTATACGAGTAAAACGGGAATTGAACCGAACCGGTGTGTACCCATTTCGAATTTCCGACGAAATTCTGCCCGCGTAGTGAATCAGCTCGCCACTCTTATACCCTCCGTTTCCGCGTTTAATCTAATAAGATGTTATACGCTCCGTACGGTCGGCTCCGAGTGACAACGAAAATCATACGAATCGAGGTAATCAATAGCCCCCCGTGATTTAAGACGCCAAACGACAATTACCTCATTCGCGTGTCTCAATTCTGAATCTGTAGTTTACGTAATGCAGTAAACGTTTCACACGAATTGACGTTCCAAATTGCGTAATTCTGCGCCACACAATGCTTCCATTTATTTCTTTATTATTTTTTTTTGGTCGGTTTTATCTATATGTTTAACAATTCTAGTTAAAAATTAGTTTTGCAATCAGGGCAAACGGATATTTTCTTTATTATCGCCGCTCCTAAATATTGTTTAACTATAATTGTGGATATATGGAAATGTTTCTCACGGAAAGAAGAACACCTCGGGATCTTGTTCGTAATTGCACTTGACCTGGTTCCAAACCGTCACGCACTCATCGGCGTCGTAAACTGAGAATACATCAAAAACACTTTTTTCTTTAGTCCTCTTTAATATAAAAATTATTTTTTTATTATTTTTTTAAATGATTCTCTCACCCATTTTGTCGTAACAGACTTTTGACGCTTTAAGAATTCGATCTTGCATACCCTTTGGCATGTTTTTCACTTGCGCCACGAAAACGCTTGGCACCGGTTTTCCATCCTTCCACTGTATCGCACACATGGAATAGAAAAATGTCGCGTTCAATATATTATGTACATGCATAAGTAATATATTTTATTTATTTGATATATTTTTCTAAGCCACGGCTATGGTGTGACGTCTCAAAGAGATACTTGCCGTTCTCAGATAAATCATCACGCATCTGAAGTAGCACTGAAGCTGATGGTCCGGGGGGAATTGGCCCTTTTCTATACCATCCAAAAGGGCTACGGGCAAAAAACGTTAAGAGCATCAAAAATTAGATTTCCGATACACACACTTACATCTACAGTAAGTAGATGTTCGATCTGTCGATCTGTCTATTCATTGTTACATTGCTCGACTCCGCCGATATGACGTGCACAGCCGGCTCTGAGAGGTTTGACAGTTTCTCTCAGCTCAGCAATCGACACCGCCTGAAACACATTACCCCTTAATACAATAACTTTTTTCCGGAGAGCGCATCCTACTTACATCGACGCAACTGTTGCAGAGCAACATCGCGCAGACACTCAACGAGACAGTAACGAAATAATTGCGCAACATGTTTTTTTACAAAACGAAACAAATTGTCGATTGGAAAGTTATAAAAAAAAAAAACCAAAAAAAAAATGTATTGCGAAAATGTAACGAGGCACTAACGTCCGACTCGGCGAAAGTCCACTCGGCGAATGCTCGGTTGTCGGGGCTTATAAAGTGGTACAAGTTACAGGGATAATTGCACCTACGATGTGGTACAAAATCCCGCAACATCATTCGACAATTTTGCTAATTTCTTTGTTCTGTGACATTTTCGCTTGGATGGAATATCCTTGAATCTCGTTGGAGTTTGCGTAAGAGCTCAATGAGCGCTCGTACCGGAACTCAAGAGACTCCGGCACCATAATTCGAGGCTCCTTGTGATTTCTTTATTGCGACGAGTTTTTTTTGCATATACGCGGAATGCTATACGGATAGATGAAAAAAAGAACAGCTTCTGATTTTCTTGGTATAGCTTCCACGGCGCGTGTCATTCTGACCCTCAATTATGCACTGATGACGTTATAAGTCTGTACATTTTCATTACAAGCACACACATACGGGTCTCAGTTACAAGCTTTCAGTACGGGTTGTCGTGCCGCTTAGCTGCTCATTAAGAACATTTGTATGGATGTCTGAGATTCTTTCGCGATTACGAATAACAATTCATCAGTTGTCAAGGAACCTTTGGCAAGTTGGCGATTTGAAGATAAAGATAAAAAAGGTTGTAGGAAAGCCCTAAATGATTGGATGTACAGTTTTTCGACCGTCACGGTTGAATTTAAAATTTCAAAAACGATTCACCATGTTGCATTCAACATGGCAGTCGGTAATAAGAAATGCATTTTTTTATTGTGCAAAACTTTATTGAGGAATACCAAGTTTATCAGCGCCCGCCCGCTTGTCGGATGAACCCGCTAATAATTCACATTCGAAAATGATGAGGAAAAAAAAATGGATTACAATTTTTGTTACTGATCGAGTCTGTTTCACTTCCCCTTTGACCCTTTGAGTCATACACTTTAACTCTAAAAAAACTTGATATTTCATGTCAAGAAGTAAGTTCAAAAATATTGAAAACTGAGCGAATGAAGGTGGGACACCCTATGTCCCACCGTGACGCAAAGGGTTAAGGTGAAGCGAAACGGCTGTGCGTGGGACAGAGATAACTACAATTTTTCAATTAACTTTTTTCACTAGTGCTATTTTTTTTATTGAAAAAATCTGAAGTCGTATTGGGCTCAAATTTGCTTCTTCGGAAAAATTCGCACCATTAATAAAAAAAAGTAGATCACAATTTTCTTTGTGTCACTCGTGCATGGATCATGGCACTTCCCATGGCAGTCTTGCGAGCGGAAAGTGGCCTATTGCATGCCAGTTGTGAACCTGTGGTGAAATGACAGAGTCATGCATGCGCAGTTCGCATTCCGTTCACTTTCGTCCCTTGGGATTTTGAGTGGCGCATGCGCAGTTCGCATTTCGTTCACTTTCGTCTCTTGGGAGTTTTCTTTCGACGTTTTCCACCCTGGAGACATAAGCTCAATTTTCAGTATTCGTCTCGCGCGACTGCCATTCCAAGTGCCGCAGATTCATTCACTTGTGACAAAAAGTATGATGTGGAACGAGGGTCGGATTGGCGATGGCAACTCGTGTGATTACAGCCTCCGCTTCGCTTGGGCCGCAAACTTCACACTCGTCGCAATCGCCAACTTTCGACCCTTGTTGCACTATATACTATTGCCGATTGAGTCTATTTAACTTCGACCTCCTTGATACAACGAGGCACTCGACCTTGTGACCTTCGGCGCGAAGAACAATCGACACCGAGAGTCGCGTCGTTTTGTGAGACGAAAAAACACTGAGGAGTATTAGAGAAGCGATTCCTCTGATCTCGTCCAGACGACTCTCGGCAAAAGTGCTCTTACGCTCCTCCTCCTCATTGTTTCCGGTGCCAACAAGCTCCTTCTTCGCTTCTGGTATCCGCTTCTCTTTTCGCGATCTCTAGGACCCTCGTTCCCACTCGCTAATGTCGAATCCTTGTATACCTCGGAACAATGACCGAACGAAAGAGAAATCGAGCGAGAAAACGATACAGCAGGCCGAGAGACACCATCATCGTCTCGACATCTGGAGGATTCGCGACAGACCGAAAACCCGCCCAACCGTCGAGTTCGAGAGTCCAGAAGATCTCCAGGCTCCCTCCGCGTTTCGGCCATTAGTAGAAGAGCGCTTCTGGGACGTCCGATAATTGCGAGTCTTCCTCCTTCGCTCACTTCCATTCAGTCGTCTCTTATTTTTATTTCACTCCTCGTCTCTCGAGATCTCGTAATTTTATTGTCCTTCCAGCGACGATTAAGGCTATGTGAGAGTCCGTCCTCCCCGCCCAATTTGTATTTAGTCGGTGAAAAAAACGGTAATAAATATTTTTCCCTGGTAACAGAACTTCCGGATTAAAGCACATTCTTACATGTACCGGACGTAAATACAGTTTTACGTGAGAATTTGTTTCCGAACCTAAATGGTCAGCATGGTTAAAAGAATTAGTTAGTTTTTTGTTACCGACCGCGGTATTTAACATGCTCTCAAACTCACGCGAGACGCTCCGGGTTCGTTCCGACCTGCCTGAATGTATTCAAACTCCTATCTTGCTAGATTTTCCCGTCTGAAAAGGCTTTCGGAGTCTCGAATCCGGTGCGATTATGAAGCTGATAAAGACTTTCTTCGGTAAAGCCCGTAATTTGCTTCCCGAAGCTCGCCTATCAACGGGATAAATACGTGGCGCCGAACCGCGGAGAGGCGCATCGGTGCTGGTAAAAGTTACCTAAGGCATCGGAGCCGATCGGCGTGTACGGACCCCCGTAGCGAGCTCCCGCAACCCTTTGTCATGCTAATTAGCTTTCAATTAAAGCTCGAGCACGGGAACTCGACTCGAGTCGGTCAGAGAATTAGCTACCAGGTCTCTATACCACTGCCGCATTGACTGGTAGTCGTATACGTGGTAGGAGTGACGTGGAACGATCTCAATGAGGAGGGCGAACGAACTTTATATATTTCTATGAGTACGTCGATTGGAATTATGCATCGAGGGCGAGGGGGATTCAACTGCCGGCCAGCTGGGCTCTCTTTGCTCACTCTCTCCGTCTGCAACCTTCGTTTTTCCATCTCTACATTTCGCGTCCACTATAAATTACCGAGGATTAGTTAATTCGTTCCGAGAACTTCCCCCTGCATTTATGTAAATTTTCATGCCGAAATAATTCGACATTAAATTCCCTCTCGAAATTGCGGAGATAAAAACGGGCGGTCGCTGGCTGGCTGTGCCTGTGTTTTTGTGTGCGCGCTATTAATAAATTAAATCCGACAGGCGTCGAGGAAAGCTCCACGTGCAGCGTAGGGCGCAGCGAGCGGACTTTTGTATATTTTCACTGAGCGATTCCGATTCGAGTTCGTAACACGGGGCAACGTCCAAACTTTCCATATCTTCTCTCAGCCGTCGTGTTGCATCGCTCTCGTCTCGGCGCGCAATCTTTCTCGATCTTCGCATCGGCCGTTAAGAATGGAAAGGTCGTAACTCCCGTGCTTTGGCGCGCGAGTCGCGCCCTTCGGATTCTCGTCCGTCGACGTATGCATTGCGAATACACGAATAGAAAGAAAATATAATGGACGCGTTGGCGAGAGACATACACGTTCCATCGCTGGTCCACGGACGATGACGAGGCCTCGGCGACTACGCTCGGGCCTGCCGCTGATTCCGGCGGTCGGTGGTGCAACGAGCCGACCGAGAAGACGAGATCCAGCGACGACGAGACTACGATGTTTATGGCTGATGATGCCACCAGTGGGGAGTTCGGTACTCGTCGCACGCTGCTGCTCTCGCAGTTTTGCTGCTTCTTCATCTTTTATTCTCGTCCCGCGGTCCTCGACACTCGTGTTGTCCAGTCAAATCCTCGTCGCGTTACTTTAACAGTCGTACGGTCTGTTGAAATATTAGTTCTTTTTCTCAAAATAAATTAATAATAATAATAATAATAATAATAATAATAATAATAATAATAATAATAATAATAATAATAATAATAATAATAATAATAATAATAATAATAATAGTAATGGGGCTGGTTGATTTGGCAACATGAAAGGGGTTAAAACACTGGACGAAGTAAACCGTCAGTGGGGGAGTCTTCTCGTTCGATTTGTCCAATGGTGTTGTTTCTCACTGGCTTATATACGAGGTGCGAGGCGGGCGCGGGGCCATCGACGCTGAGGGATTTCCTGGAAGCGTTGGCAGCGTTAGTTTACCAACGAGTGGCTTGTTATTCAGTGTGACCCGCCGGTGGATTTTTTTTTTTTGTGTTAGTTCTTCGACGAATTCGACGTTGTTGTCGGTGTGCAGCGTCAGGTCGCCGACGTTTATGGATAGCCCAGGCGCAGGCATAAATATTGGTAATTTTTTAAAATTGTTTTCCATGCGTGTGACCTTGAATTATTCCGAGGCTGAATAGGTTTTTATTTCACTCGGTGGAAAAATGGCAATTTGGTCCGCGCTCTGTGTACGTGAAACCCCAATTTTGATACCTTTCCAAATAAAATTGTGTATGCTAATCGCGCGAAAAACGTTTTCTTAACTCGTGTGATTGCAACACTCGCCTTCGTTTCGTACTGCAAACTCATACTCGTCTGAAAAAGTTGTTTCGCTCTAGTATCGTAATGTACTATTGTGTTGATTTGCTTGGGTGTCGTTTTAGTTATGACAGTGTCGACGCTTTATACGTCCGACGGGAAGTACGCCGGGCGAACACGTGGAATGCGCTTTGCGTAGCGAAAGGAACACGCGAAAAGTTTCCATCTGTCTTGAGAAGCGTGCAGAGTAAGGCCTGTGAGAATTCTCCGTGGGTCAAGCATCGAGTGACCTCGGGAGAGGCACCCACGCAAAGCTCATTGGCGAGTACCCATCGAAACCAATTTCTCGACGATTTTGCTTGGAACCGTGAAAGAATTACTCGTTTACCACGCGGTGATTCGAGATCGTGAGCAGCCTGAAAAAATCTCGCAGTGTTGTACGACGAAACGGAATAGCCCGAGGATAGGTTAATATTTAGCACGGACATAACTTTTTTTATTTCATGTTTTATTTTTTATTGGTAATGCAACGTGAATATTTACAACACTTCGTGTACAGGCTCGAGTGAATCCCCTCTCGCGTGGGCGGTTAATGACGAAAGGCGGGACAGGATAATAACAAACGAGGAGACAAAGCGAGAAATCAAAGTTAACCTTGCGCGATCTTAATCCAACGTGGGAAATCGTAAGCTTAACGATACACGATAAAAACTATGCGTATATCGTGTATATAAAAAAATAGATTTATAAATCTCTTCTCGACAATGTTTAAAAATCTCGCCCCTGTGTGAAGAAGGGGGGGGGGAGGGTAGGAGGGACGGCTTCACCATCCGGAGAGAGAGTTCCCTTTTTATGAAGGTGACCCTTTCCCACCCTTATTGCAACGGAAAAAGGTCAACTTTCTTATACACGGAGCCGTGTACAATGTTCGATGAAGTCGAACCGTTCCCTCCAACTCAAATATTCTAAATCCCCCTTTGGGTGGCCCCTCGAGGATAGATCGAAGTGAGGGCTAATTATTCTGAGACCCCTTGCGGTCCCTGCAGAGGCCCTGATTATTCTAAGTCCCCTTGGGCTCTAGGCCAGCCCAGACCAGCCCAGGGACTATTTGATCTCTTTTACGTCTTTGGAAGACTCTTCATGCGATCGCCCCAGTCACCAGAAGCTGTAGTATATATATATATTAGGGCATTTAAAAAAAGGTATTTTTTAAATTTCCTCCCACCTTTTTAAAGTGCAGATTTCGATCTCAAATTGCTAGCTAACGCGACAGGGGGTTACCTAGCAAATCCTTGAGCCGGATTTTTTTATCGATCAAAATGTAGGATCTTAACATTTTGTCATTTAAAAAAATATCAAACACAAAAGACTTCGATTTTTAAGTTCGTATATAGAAAACTCTAAAAATATCCAGTAGGGTGAATTTGTTGGAAAAAATTATTTTCACCCTCCAAAAGTATTTTTTTTTGAGAAACACCCTAATATATATATATAATAAAATATCGTATGAAAAAAGTACAAAAACTAGAAATTGAACGACTCAGTCAGCCTGCTCGGTGTCTCCAAGCATGCGGACAGTGGAATGTAAATTGGCCATTTGAAGAATGTCGCTAAAAAAAGATTGTCGACCAGAAATATTGTGGTCTAGTTCCTTTCTATCCTCCCGCTTTCTTACTTTGCACCTCTCGCAGA
>JAPYZC010000355.1:0-41357 GCA_030522665.1 Ichneumoninae sp. A BG-2022a
ACCGTCTGGTCCTTGGGTGGGTTTTTTTTTTTTTCTCCGATACGACTCGAACCCTCGACCGTCTAGCGCGTGTCCCCGAGCAGCCGGTACTTGAAAGATTCAACGGCTCCACCGAGGTTTCGCATTTTCCATGGACTCCGGGATCTTCGATAAGTCGAGAGATTCCGTTAATAGTTCTGCAAATCGATTTCCCGCCGTCCAAAGCACCTTCAGATACTCCCCGGTTAAATTGGTCGAAGACTTTCGCAATCTCGCGCTCCCTCGGTAATTATTTGGTTACGGAAAAGTCTCTCGCTCGTTACGTCACTGCCGAGAAGTCACTCGTGTTTCACGTCTGCCTTTCAACAACCCACGGAGAGTTTCCTCTTTGGTTTAGATTCTGCTATTATTTTTACAGTCGTTACGGTGTCACCGCTGTGTCGTATGCTCGCGCACTCGCTCGATTCTCAGCTACTCTCCGAATGAATCCAATTACCAATATGAGATATTTTTCTACAGTATTCATTAATCAGCCTTCGAACGTGTTATTATATTTTTCTCTCCGCCTTAATTTGTATAATTCTTTTGCTAATCTCACGGCACTGAATTTTTCTGTTTTTTTTTTAATTTTCATCCGCGTCGACACTCGACGACTCTGTGTATATGTGATATTTATACGCACGGTATGTCTATAATTAAAATCACAGCCATTAAAACAATAGTATTATTGAGAACGACGTTCAATTTACATAGTGCGCTTAGATTATTGATTTTTATTATTTTTATTTCTTCATCCGCCGCTGTCTGATCCCTTATTCGTGATTTATGTACCCAATTGTGTGATTCTTTGCTAAAATTTTTTTTTTTTATTTCAAATTTTTAATCAGCGTCGGTCGTCGCGGTCGATCACACGATCTTCCGGTACTTCCAATACTGCAGGTACCGTAGCGGTCCCAGAGTCCAGTCGTTCCTTAGGCGTTTCGCTGCTCGTCGCATCTTATTTCAATCCGATGCGGTCGTCGTTACATAAAATCCTTGTGACTCCTCGCAAGATTAGGATATCCTTTCGAAGTGTGCGTGGCGCATCTCTCGTCGTCCGGTCGAACACTCCCTGACGAGCTATCGGACGGCCTCGTCAGCGAATCACTCGGTCGCACTCCGCATTATCGAGATTCGCCTCTGAAATGAAAAAAAAAAATTGTTGAGAATTATTGGTTCTGGGACAGAAACTTTTTTTTATATACTGCGATACGATACAAAATTCATGCGCAGTTTGAGCAAGAGTTAGAGGACGGGAAAGGGGATGGGAGCCCACTTTCCATTTATCGCTCTAACCGACTCTCGACGCTCTTTCAAATTCGTAAAGTCGCGAAACGGAGAGACAGAGAGAGCCGCCGTGGGCAAACCACGCGAGAACTTGGAGCATGAATATTCGTGTAATCAGTTACAGGAGGAGGGAAAAGACGGAGCAGACAGAGCGTCGACCAAGTCGCGAAGTTATCGAAGATCGAAGATCGAAGTTAGTTCCTATGAAAATTGCAAAACTGCGAGCTATGAAATTTCAAGATTGGCAGGGTCTCTTTTTCATTGTGCTCCCTTCACGGCTCTCATATAAGTCTGCACGACGGCAGAAAAAAAAATCGGAAACCTCGTCGAAGGTTCCAAAAAAAAAAAAAAAAATTATTCAAAAACCTCGGCCAGATCGCCGAATAAAAAAAAATATTCGGAAACTCGCCGATATCGCGGAATAAAAAAAAATTATTCGGAAACCTTGGCGATATCGCCGAATAAAAAAAAATTATTCGGAAACCTTGGCAAGGCTGTTCAGAAACACAACAAAATCTCCCGCCTTCTTATGTTTTTTTATCAATTGATGTTAATTTATTTAACTGTGGAATAAAAAATGTTCACAACAATAATATCATTGCCATCATATATTCATTCACGTGTAGCAAAAAAACCAAATAAAGAAAAGCGAGAAAAACCTTTTCATACCTTAAATTCGAGTTCAACTTTCGATACGAATATTTGGAAACTTCAATTAATCGGACTCTTGTCGAAATTCTTGAAAATTCATTGTTCCACAAAAAACGTGCCGACAAATTTTAATAATTCGAACGCACACTGTACCAATTGCAATTACGCAAAGAATCGTCAAACCTTCTCTTCCCCCGTACAACAGTACAACTATTGTTCGCTGACTTTGCGATTTTATTTCCTTTCTCTCCCTTGTTCCTCCGGTCCGACCTCCTTTATCCGCGCGAGCGTAGGTACCGTTTTTCTTTTTTCTCATTTCTTTTATTCTTGGACTCGTCGCTCGCCAATATCCATCCCTCGTTCTGTTCGGAGTCAGTCGCGCGCGACTTTTCCTCTCCGGGCACACGTAAGCTGAGTGCATACGTGCCCGTTTGTGTACCTGGATTCGCGCGAGTACGGATATAACCGGACTGCGTGCGTGTATGTGTGTGTCCGCGAGTGTGCGTCCTATCTTCAATTATACACGAGGATATGTACGATATGGAGGTCGACGGGGCGACGAACGAATGATGAAAAGAAAAAAGGAAAGAGTTAAAAAAAACAGAGAAAAATAAAAAATGCACAGTCGGGTTGCGCGAGACACATACGTGGAATTACTGTGTGCTCCGCGTATGCTGCAACAGCTGTGACACGTTTTATTCCCATACTACTTCGCGGACTCCGGCAAATCCCTCAGTGCGGTCATAGACTTGTCGTCCATCTCGAATACTCGACAATTCTCTGTGTGTCTCGAGTCCCGTCCGTGGACACATTGAACGTCATAGCTGCGTTTAACGGGACTCGAGATGCACGGACGAAATATCCTTGAATATGATCACTTTCTTCAGGGGAAATTTACGCTTTTTTCACTCGCTCCGACTCGCATGTCAGCGCTAGCGACTGCTCCCGGCGCGTTTCACATTCATTCATTCGTTCATTCTTCGGGCTCGTTTTGCCCACTTCGTTCTATTATTATTGCCCGTTCGCTTCCCGCCGTGGGGGGTTACATTTTTTATTTTTTATTTTCCATCTTTTATTCTTCCACCAATCGCCTTTTCCTTTTTGTTCTCCATCAACAAGTGTTCGAGTTCACTGTGAGAAAAAAAGCGAATGGACTTTAATTCAACTCATGATGCATTTTGTTCGAACGGGGTTTTCACGTTCGCTGGTTAATGGTCGGCAAAAAGGCCATCGTCGTCGTCGTCGTCGCTTTATTCGCTGTCTGATCAGCCGCTTGCACGAAGAATTTTAGTGCCTTACGTAAACCGCATCGTAAAAGAGAAGAAAGTTTTCTCATAAATCCATCGCCATTCTGGAACACCGAAGTCACAACTTTTTCCAAAAAAAAAGGTTTCCCGGAAAAAACCTTTTATCGCTCGGTGTCCGAAACCGATATCCCATGTTTTTTTTTCGCCCTCGATCACGAGTCTCCCACTCGTTTTACCAAAGTATCAATATTTGACGATGAAAAACCCGTGCCAGAAGCGAAAAGAACACTATCTCCGGTGTTTGAAATTCACAAAACATTCTGTAACGCCGATGGCGCTGCCACTGAATATACAATTGGGGGGAGACGGTGGAATCGTCGCTTAGATTAGACACGTTCGCCTCTCCCGCGGGACGAATTAACCTCTAGTTCCAGTCGTCCGTATAGAAATCGATTGCGCCTTCTATCACGTATGGAAGTACGTGTGGAGCAGATATTAGAGATACACACATTCAACTATACCTGTATAGTATATATGTAATGGCTAATCCCAGTTACGCAGGTCGTGTTCAGCGGCTATTGTAGCGCTCCCCCGGGACGTTGCACAGACGTTCCATGTATCGCCTGCAAGCTCTCGTTCCCCATCTAAAGCTTTCCGATCTATCGCGCACGTAAACGATCGAAATAATTAAGAGTGCGGTAGGGTGGCTCGCGAAACAACAATAATGCTTCAGCATCGCTAAAATTATTATCCTTCCTCCCCCCCCCCCCCCCCCCCCCCCCCCCCCCCCCCCCCCCCCCCCCCCCCCCCCCCCCCGCCCCCGTCGCAGCCTATATTCATTTATATTTTTTACTGTTTTTCATAAATGATTTACTGTGCAGCTGAAGGACCCAGGTCGATGGCCCTTTGCCAAGGTGTAAAATAATCATTAGGCATAATATTAATATAATAAGATAACTGTATAGACATTATCTTTGGCAATAAATCTCTTTTACTACTACTAATTTATTGTAATTATTTATCAGGGTCGCAGAGTCGATAGTGCGATCCTACGATCGTTTTATCTTACCGCTTAAATTTTTTTTATGTTTCCATAAGTAATTCATTGTAATTATTTAGCGTTGCAGGAACAGATTTGCTCGTCAGTTTTGATCAAGTATTATCGTGTGACCAACGAGTCTCGAGGAGTTGAGAGATATTTTAGAATAATTGGTACGGAAGGGGGGGGGGGGAGCGTCGTGGGGGCGACGAATCGTGCGAGATACCGAAACCGGACACGTGTGCCAAGGAGCTCGTGCCGACTATCGTTCTCCCAGGAAGACGGAGTATAACGCGACGAGTAATAGGGTCGCGGCGAAGTCTCGCTCTACCGCCGTCCCGCTCATTTAATTTAGAGTCAAAACTTGATAGTTACCATGGAGTATACCTGTACCGTAGACAGGGCTATAAACGATCTGGCGAGGACTTCGCGGCGAAGTTACGCTCCGGTCTGTTTTCCTTGCGCCCCGGAGTGAAGGGGAAATGAGGAGTATCAGCGAAGTTTTTCAATAAGCGCTCCGTTTTGAAAAATCTATCGGGCAAACATTGACGACTTTTATCCTCGAGAAATTTTGAAATTGGCCTTCGGAACGGCAGTGTACAGTTTGCGTACACAAGAGTACTCCGCGAGCGTCTCGCCCTTCAGGCAAGCGGGTCTTACAAGGAACGTCAGTTTGGTGTCCCCCTTCGATTGTAATGAAATTCACGTATGTTGTAGTTAGAAATATTGTTCCGCAGATAAAAAAATACGTGTCTTTTACTTTTCGATACTCTACAACATACATGAGTTTAATTAAAATCGGAGGGGGACACCAAACTGATGTTCCTTGTTACCTGAGTTCCGAGCGAAATATCAATTAATAATTAAATTTGAACAAAGGGACACGGACACACTTCCTTTGCGAGAACTGGCGTATTATTAAAAGCCATCAGCAATGACAATATTTATCGCGACATCAGATTTTGCGAATACAGTAAGGTGAAAAGCGAGTCTCTCGCTCTCTGTAAGTTGCGTCACTTTTTCCGCGAGATAGCTTTTTCGCTCGCGATGTTCAACAGGCGCAAGCGCCTCTGCTTGCCCGACACTGATATCGAGGAGCTGCAGCCAAACAATCGGGCGCAAACGAGATTCCGGATTGGCGAGAGAGCGAGGGAGCAAGCGGGCGGAGAGCGAGAGGAAGCAAGGCTACCCGACGTCGTGTCCCGCGCTTCGCGATAACTAACTTGCACCTCTCTCGGCAATGGCTGCTGGCTGCTGCCGAAGCTCCCCACTGTTCGCTCCAACTTGGAGCAATAATTACGTCCCGTACGGTATACTTGTCAATTTAGCAGCTCGTCGAATTAACCTGAGTTCTGGCTCTGTTGACTGTTTTCCTACTCGATTCTTACTCGGTCTGACTACGACTTGCTACTCCTCCCTTGCCCGACCCTTTACCTTAATAATATGACATTCCCTTCAAATAAACCCTTTCAGAAAAATCCCTTTTGCAAACCGGAAGTCTCGGATTTCCGGTACGACGTCACTTAAGAACGAAAAATGAGATTTCCAAACCGGTATGACGTCACTTCCGGTCGAAAAATGAGACTTTCAGACTGGAAGTCGATTCCGGTCGAAAAATGAGATTTTCAAACTGGGAGTTGACGTATTTCCAGCATAACGGCACTTTCGCATGAAAAATGAAATTTCCGATATAACGTCACTTCCGGTCGAAAAAATGAGATTTTCAAACCGGAAGAGATGTATTTCCGTATGACTTCACTTCTGGTTGGAAAATGAGATTTTTCAAACCGGTAGTGAGGTGTTTCCGGGATGACGTCACTTCCGGACGAAAAATGAGATTTCCAAACCGGAAGTGCCGAACAAGGGAAGAAACGATCGAACGGAGAACGTTGCAACGGCTGGAAAATACGGTCGAACAATTTCAAGTATCCGATACGATCGTCCGCGACACGTGCGGCAGTGCTGCAGAGACGTATACATGTATATATGCGTCCGGGACATGGTCGTCTCCTCCTAATCTATATAACGCAGTGCATCGCGAGGGAAGCCCGGAGCTTCTTAGCCGTTGTTCGCCACTGCCGTCTCCGAGGTTCTTTCCTTCTTTTTGGTCGGTTTTTTTCTCCGAACGAGACTAAAGTTCTCGCGCGAAAGTTGCGGACCTCGTACATAGCGAGCAGCTCGAACGTGCGCTTTTGCTTCCGCGTTCGCGGGTGGGAATGAGAGGGTGGAAGGAGGGCGGAATCGTGTTAGCGCGAGAAAAGAATCTAAGACTGTCGGCGTGATGTACGTGAACGGTCTTTAGTGAGTGCAAGGCTGAGGAAGGATAGTACTGTCGGGCCATCTCGACGAAGCCGAAGTACGAGGCGTCCGAGAAAATGAGAGAAGAAAGTGTAAAAGAAAAATGAAAATGAAATGTACGAATTATAAACTCGGCGATTGAACGGAATACAAATGTAAACGAGGAAAATATATTAGTGGCGGCGCGTTGTAAAAGCAAAATAATAATAATGACGATAAGCAAATGAACAAACAAAACGTGTTGGCTAACCGGTGGGTCAGACAACAGAACAGACCGGATACCGGTATTTTGTTTTTCAGCGAAGTTAATTCTCACAAATGCGACCCCTCCGGCCGATAGACAGCGGTGCGGCGTATCAACGCCACGGACGCTGTACAAAGCTCTCGTGTACGAGATTGTGCTCAATGGGATTCCCGTAAAAGGATTGCCAATTGGGTATACGTGGAACGAAAAAGCAAACAAACCGCAAAAGTGCGAAATGGAAGAAAAAATGGACAAAAAATAAAAATAAATGAAAAAAAATATGGAAAATGGGAAACTCGGTGAAAACCCGACGACTTTTCGGGGAGAGAGAGAACGTTTTGTTTGCACGTCGACAGCGTAGCTCCGAGCGGGACCGAGTTTCATACATGCGGCAGGCAATCGGTCGGCGGATCCGCGACTCCACTGCCGTTAATATTGTATCGTTCGTGCGAGTGTTATTTTCATTCGAATACTTAATTGGGGCGCATCGATCTCTGTTCGCTATTGAAACTCTCGTGCACAGGACGGAGAGAACAAACACAAAACCCGCGATGATGAAGAATGGAGATCGTGATATCGCGTTGTAAAACACACGTACTATTGTTTTACGGAAGCAAACCGGTCATCAGGAAATCCTTTTCTCTTCTATCCGTGTTTTCTTTCCTCTAGCGTTCGTCTGCAGTCGCCGATAACAACAGATGTGAACGGCAGGGAAGGGAGGGGGGGAGGGGGCAAGGGCTTAGAGTGGGGTGAACTGAACAAATGGGGCAAAATGGAGTCGTTCCGAAATAGAGTAAAACTCTTCCACTTCCTATTCTCCCCTAAGTCTACAGACCCGAGCAAGAAAAATTCTCCCTCGTCTAATGCGACTTGAGAATAATCTGAAATTCATTTTTCAAACGGAACTCGATATCTCCATGAGTTCTGATAAAAGAAGAGCATCAAGGGCGTACGAGTTGACGGGGAAGCCCTACTTACAAGAATGATCTGGTCGTTTGGTTTTGCCCATAAATTTCACGAGGTTCCGTTCCACCGAATGAATAATGCATTCCATAGTTGGCTTCCGCGTGGTTGTAGATTGGGTAATCTTTATTGTGTCCGACTCTCTTCCGCGGCTCTCAATTAAACTTTAAAAACCCATCCTCTTCACAATATTTTCGTACAGTTTTCGCCTTGCACCAGTCACCCACACCATATCGAATCGATGGTTGCGGTTTCTCGTCTACTTGCAATTGGGCTTTACCTATTTTTATTCAACTAAATAAATGAACAGATATTTCCTCCGGGCAAGCGAGCGTAGAAGATACGTCTGTGCCATTGAAGAAAATTAAGAAAGAAAATCAAAAACAAAATGCGTGTTACCCAGATGATCGACGAGACTCGCTGGATCGCTTAGTCGATCAACTTTGCCCCACTCGTCTTCGAACACCGTAGGACAGCCGTTGGCAACTGGTAACACCTTAGCTAATGCCGACCCACCGCCGGCTTTACCGATAGAGTCTCCCTGCCACTTTACATAACTATAGTATCATGTGGTACATCGTGCAGCATATAAGTACTGACTATAGTTTATGCGATGCTACATGAACGCCTGCAGCAGCGGTCCCACTCCGCCTTCCTATTCGGGCTGTTCATCCGAGCCACCCGTCAGCCACCACCCGGTGCCCACCTACATACCCCCACGTTAACGAGACCGCTCGCAAATATTAGCCAAGTATGTAGAGCTCGTACCGGCCGGGTTTGGGGAGGACACGTTGAAAATGAAACACGCTCGGCGCCTTTGTCCCAGGACCACCAGCAGGAGCGGCTAAAGCAAAACGTCTAGTCGGGCCATCGGGCTTTGCCGAGCTTTAGTTCTCCATTTCCTCATTCCCCGCAGTACTCTCTCTCCTCTCTCAGTGGATATACACTCTCAGAACTCCTCTGCATCTTTATCCCCTATTTTACTTTTATTTCGTCCTCGTTTTCCCCCGCGCACTTTGTAATCGTCGCCGCCGCTGCTACCACTCGGCACAGGCTCGCGCCAAATTTATCTCTTTTTTTCCTCTGTTTTTTTTTAACCTCAACCTACGTGCCGTCAGCCCACCGGTTACTAACAGGACGCGAGAGAGTTCTTCTGCACGGTGTTCACTCTACTTCCGGGCCCTTTTATACTCTCGCAGTCTCCTATTTAGTTTTATTTTTTATGGTTATTTCGAGTACCCGTAAGTATTCTCGGTCATCCAGACTGCGGCCGTGTACTCAATGTCGTGTACACAATTTGTAAGGAGTGCGAGAAGCTTTCAAGCGCATAAAGGCCGAGAGCGATGAGCGCGAGGAAAAAGAGCCCGGCTTTTCTCGCAACAGCCGGCGGTGCTCGACGCCGTTGCGAAGATTTTTCTCGTTCGCTCTGCCGTGATTAATTTAGTGGACAAGAACCCGACATACACGCGACGACTCGATGTGTCACGAGACCGAGCACCGCCACTGTGTGCGCGAGGTTCCCGAGGCGCGCTCGTTCGCCGGATCATCGCTGACACATAATCGTAAAAAGCGCCTCGCGGTTTACCTTCGGACGGCCGGGCAAGCAAAGAAATTCGCTGGCTCGTTTGGATCTTAAGTGCCGAACGTCGAACGCTCCGTGTTTATCGCACTCATTCACGGCGGAACGTCGCATAAACTATACCATCCGCACGTGGAGGCAGCTACGTTCGGTGCGTTTTTTTTTTTTTTTATCGACAAGAGAGCATTCAAGGAAACTGTAAAAAGTTCTCGTTCCCTCCATTCTTCAGCCTATTTCCGTGGGCGCTACAGTGGAAAACGGAAAATTGCCGGACGACGATCCTGTCATCGAGTCGCTGGATTAGGCAAACGATTAATTGTACATCCATCGTTATGGTATTATCAATAAATCCGAGGGGGCGAGGGGGGGGGGGGCGATTTTCGGATAATGAGTGAGAATAGATAACCGATTAATTAACACGCGATTTACCAATGATCCCCCACGAGGCTCCATCCTCCCGAAAGCAGCGTCTCTCTCGCGAGTTGGTCCGGCATCCGGCTGCATCCAAAACAGAGAGTCTCCCCGCCGCTGGGCACACCGGTCGAGAGCGGTGAGTCACCGGAGAAAGCGACGAGGCCGGACCCGGTCGGTCTTATCCTCGACCGTGACTCCTCCTCACCGATACAGAATCCCCCCCCCCCCTTCCCTCACATAATTACCGACGCCGTTATCACATCTCGCTCCGACATGACTCCCAACTTGGTCTCAACTTTAAAAAATAAAAAAATGAAATAAATATAAAAATATTTACAAAACTAATTCAAACTGATACCATTTGTTTAATCGAGTCGATAAAATCCGTGCTTTTTTTTCTTAAGTTTATAAAAAAAAAAAAAATGACGGCTCCGCAAAGAGAATAAATGAATATCGGGAGCTTCTAATTTTTCGTCATGACGATAGTGAAAAAGCGCCGAAAAATCGGAAACGGATACGGCGAGAGGGAGAGACAGAGACAGTGATAGAGAGAGACGGAGAGGGAAAATCCGGGGACAAAAAGCTCGGTTGAATTGTCGATATACCGACGACCGTTTACGCGCTACACGGAATAAGCGTCCTGGCGCGTCCGCGATCCTGAACGCACTGACAAGATCCGGGGGTTCAGAACTCGAGGCGGCCCGCCGCATGCGCGACCCGGTGCCCCGCGCGTATCTGTCGTATCTCCTACTACACCGCGCGACTGGGTACAGCCAGTTTTTCCTTCTCCCTCACTATCCTTATATATACATCTATACATGTATATATATTTCTTCTACTATTTTTCTTTCTATCAGTCCTTCTCTCAATCTCGTTTTATCTCGATGAATCTCTCCCCCCCCTCCTGCCCCTTCACCACCCCCACTCGCCGACAGTGTTGCGCGTGTCTTTCGACAGGTCATCGTATAACTATCGACAGGTCGGCGTGGGCAAGCCGGGGAGTCGGAAGAAAAAAAAAACAAAAAAAAGTCAAAGAGATAGCGGGAAAATCGCGTCGAGTGCATCGAGTCTCGTAGTTTCATTATTTCCCCGCGAACGAGGACGATGCCTTCCCACCGTCGCTGACGCGAGTGAGGGGGAGTGGATGCACGAAACCAATCCTGGCAGAGCCATACGATCGCTCTGCGTTGACCGCGTCGTCACATTGCCACTGTCGGCTGTGAGTCGAGAGCGGAGGAGCGCGCGTGGGCGGACAACGAGGTGAGAAACGCGTAAAGTCGGAGACAAAACTGCGAGGAGGGACGGAGCGGCGAGAAAGTATTCAAATGAAGGAGGAGGCAGAGGCGAACCACGGTTCTTGTGTTCTCAAAGAGAATCCGAAGATTCGAGAGGGGGATCTTTGGTGGAAAGCAAATAAGAGAATGAAGAGAGTAGTGCTACGCTGTGGATGAAGCACGGTCGGAAAGGCACTTGACAAAAATTTTATTTAGCACGGAAAGGTATTTCATGAAAAAATTGGTAGCATCGAGGAACCTTTCGGACATCAAACAGAATCGTAAAATTGACGAAGCACACATTTTTTGATTAACAGGAAAAAAGTTCTGGACGAACATTGTTTGTTAAATGTTCCGACCTAGTCTTTTTTCCGGTTTTTATTATAGTCAGTGGGAACTTTACGAGGATTGAATGGCCGTGCGGACGATAAAGGCGGACGAGCGCTCTCCAGAACTGTGCAACGTGGATGAGTCTTGGGGCAAGGAGGAGCGTTAGAAAAACGGAACGAGGAGTCGTGGTAGGTAGATGCGGACGGTCGAGAGGCAGAGCAGGTAGGAGGAAAGAAAAATGAGATCCATCGTTGAAACCGCTCGCGCGCCCGTTTATCCTGACGACCGGGGGCGATTCAGCGTCATGTCTTAACTTGTTCCCCCAGCCCCCTCCCCCCACCCTCGTCCGCCCCGACAAAGTTGACGATCAATCGGTAGCCCACGTCGATTCAGCAGCAGCGGCGATGGGGAGAAAGAAAGAACCATGGCGAAATGAAACGAACGAGCTGAGACACTCAGGCGCCACGAGACTCGGCGCTGTGTATCATCCTCTAATCCCCCCTCGTGCAAGACATCTTGTATCTAATCTACCTAAAAACTTTTTCTGCCGCGTTTTTTTTTAATTTTTTTACACCATTTATTCAGCAGCTAGAGGAGTGAGGTAAGTCTCGTAAGTAGAAGAATTTCTTTCAACGAATAAATCAGGCAAACCAATTTGTGATCGCAGCCGTTCGATCGGCTGGTCCAAAGAATTGGCTGGTTGGCAAGCAGTTTAGTGGGCGGGCCAATAAATTAATTGGTTGTCAACGAACCAATTTTTTGGACAAACCGAACAAATAAGGAAATCGCCTGCGGCTTGTTCAGCCTCGCAGCTAGTTGGATGGACTAATAATCTTTCTCAGTTTACCAAGCGCCAGGAGGCTCAACACATGCAGAAGCGGCATGGCCGGGGCGCCTCCTAGATCCGGAGGCTGCTGATTCTAACTCGACAGCGTACCACCGAGACCAGGATACCGAGAGGGATGATTAATCGGTAAGCAGCTGCTGTGTCAGCAAATTGCTGGGAGTAAATAGCCACGGGTTGACTTTGTGCATAGGTCGGTGAGCGGAGAGGCGTGGGTCGAAATGTATATCCTGCGAACAACTGCCAGAGGGGCTTTTGCGAAGGAAGAGGAAATACTACGCGCCACCTTCGCGGTACGGATAACCCGCTACAGAGTACGCATGGTTCAAAGGTTGCTAGAGGGAAGCGCGGTGACAGATGCGCAGAGTTAACATTCAATATGTACCAGAGAACACGGTGCATAGGGAAGATCCTGTTTACTGGATCTTGATGTTGTACCAGTGATATTCGACGATTTTGCCTCAGAATCCTGTCTCTCCGGCAGTAATTCGATCATCCAAATCATCGATGACGCTTGGTCGCACCTTCGCGGTATTGGGATACGTTCTAGGAATGTGATAAAGGATTCAACTTACATACAACGAACATTCCTAAAGGCTGGTACGCAAGTCTGGGTTAAACGTAATGCGATGAGGAAATAACTGGATACCAGAGCTTATAGAGCAGAGTGTACATTCAATATGTAACAGAATAAACGGACCGTCGGGCGGATTCTGTTCATTGGATCTTGACGTTGCATCAGAGATGGACAACGATTTTGGATCAGAATCCTGTCGCTCGGGCGTTATTTCGGTCATCCAAATTATCGATGGCTCTTATTCGCACTGTCTGGCAATTGGGATACCTTCCGGACGTCTCATGAAGTATTAACTGTCCGATAAAGTATCAACTGTAACAACTGTAACCGAAACCGACATTGCTAGAGGTTGACGTAAAGATCTGCGTTAAACGTAATTCGATGAGGAAGCAACTGGATACCTGAGCTAATAGAGTAGAGTTAACATTCGACTATGTAGTAGAGAAGACGGTGCATCGGAAGGATATTGTTTATTGAATCTTGATGTTATACCGGTAATGCCCGACAATTTTGGGTCAGAACCCTGTCTATCCGGCGGTAATTCGATCATCCAGATCATCGATGACGCTCGTTTGCACTGTCTCGGAATTGGGGTACGTTCCGAGCATGTGATGAAGTACTCAACTGTACATGAAACCAACATTGCTGGAGGCTGACGTGAAAGTGCGAATTAAACGTAAATCGATGAGGAATAACTGGACACGAGAGCTAATAGAGCAGAGTTAACATTCAATACGTAGCAAAAGCGACGGAGCATTGGAAGGATCCTGTTCATTGGGTCTTGATGTTATACCAGTGATGCACGACGATTTTGGCTCAGAATCCTGTCACTCCAGCGTTAATTCGACCATTCAGATAATCGATGACACTTGTTCGTGCTGTCTCTCAATTGGGGTACGTTTCGGGCATATGATAAAGTATTCAACTGTAAATGCAACCAACGTTGCTAGAGGTTGACGTGAAAGTCCGAATTAAATGTAATTTGATGACACAACAACTGGATGCCAGGTCTACAGAATACGGATACACGAAACCATATAAGGGAGAGCGGGGCAAAATGGTCCGTCCGATACAAGACATTAATGTCCCAGGAAAAAGAAATTGGTAAAAACAGTGCGTATTGCCCCGCTTTCTCGTACTGAACATGTTTTGAGAAGAAAAAAAAACATAATTTTAATAGAACCAGCCTTGCTCCGTCTAACTCCTGGAAAGCATCTGTTCCGTACAGGTAATCAATTGTCCCGAGCCGATTGGTTCTCTCGCACGACAGTGGATTTCCGGCTGGGCGTGGGCGGCCCTCGGAACGGATAGGGAACAGAGCTCTTTTGCTTCCTTTTTTTTTCGTTCATTTTACGGACCAATCGCGATGGAAACGCGAGCGATAAATTCGAATAGAAATATGAGATGGAATATTGATAAAAATACATTGAGAGTCCCCTATCTCGGTGAGATGCTAACGATAAGCGCCAAGGCGTCGATAAGTCGCTCCGCCCGAAGGCCGAAAAAAGTGGGACCTGACTTTTCCTATTAGGGGAGAGTTTCTCTCGCCTCGACCTCTCTCTCTCGTTCTTTCTTCGAATATCCGGACTCTCCGCCGGCGAGAAAGAAACTTTCGGAGCATCAAGATCGTTAAACGTATTTTCGATGCTTCAGCCAAGGCCTATGGATTCTGGCACTGATTCTCCTCGCGCCAGCAACAGGAGGAGAAGCGACAGAGGTGCGAGACACCGGGCCCAAGAGATACACAGAGTTCGGTGAAACCGTGTGGGTCACGATGGAAGATGCGCGGATGGAGCCGGGGCACCGTTGTGGAGGCCGAGGAAAATAAAGGGGAAAAAACGCCTCGGGAGCCCCCTCGAATGGGAGATGTATGCATCGAGGGAAGAGCGATGGAGGGACGCGTTTTTGCGACGGAGGGAGAAGCTCGTCGAGAGTTGAAATTCCCGGAGTGCGGTGAGGAATGGCAAGAGCCGAGGCTGGACGGGCGAGAGCGAGAGAACCAAAGTGGAGCATCCCTTATTTTCTCCCTTTAGCAACAGCCGCCGGCAAAAAGCTGAGACTACTCTTTTGTCTCCGTACTCGAGGTTCGTCTTCGTTTTTCCCCGGCTCGCGGCTTCTTCGCTCTCCATTGTGGGCCAATATCTACAGTCCAACCGCAGTCTGGTGGGGCTCCGGGGTACGCGATGTCTGTCACTGTGCGGAAGGACCTCTGGAGAGTGCACGAGGTGTATCGCAACGCCGGACGAGCGGCGGGGAATGCTTAGGCGCGTGTTCGCTCGAATGCGTGCACATATCGAGTTGGCGCGGGGAAGTGGGCAACCGTAAGGATGGTCGACGGGAACGTCCGAGGTACCGTAATCCCAAGATTATGTTTCTTTATTGACGTTAATCATTAGATCCGGCAGGCGGAGTAATGGAAGACGAAATGGCGGGATCGACGTTCGGGGGAGAAAACCCGGAAGTACCGGGGGAATCAATAGGGCTAATTGAAGCGCAAGCCGGCGAACGTTCGGTCCGGAATCTCCCAGGGGGAACGGGACAAGGATCATTGGGAAATCTTGGGGAAACATCGGCATTCGTACGGGACTCGAGAAGGAGCGGGAAATCCTTGCCGACGGAAATCCATGTTAAGAAAAATAAAGAAATATCGAAGGGTTTTGGGTTGTTGATTTATTCCCGACAATTGGCTGCTGCGTGAGGCTGACGGAGGGGAACTATTCATGAGGAACTTTGGTCGTACCGGAAGTAAAGGAAAACATGTTTTTTGTTTGAGTTTTTTTTTTTGGAATTCGTGATTTACAACGTCTCGTTCGGCGCGTTCGGATATGTGAATTGAAATATTTTTCGGCAATCTGCGGATTGATTGAAAAAAAAAGCTGGATAAACCATTTTACTTCAGATTTAATATTCGATACAGAAACCTCGAAACATTCTCGGGTTCACGAAGCGAGCTGGCGCCGCTGGCTATAGGTAAACCAATTACCAATTACCCGATTGCTTGATTGGTTAAGCGAAGGCCCAGATTGCTGGGCATATCAAAGGAATCACAGTCCGCGTAGATGCACGTAAGGCCGGGCGGGACAGAACGGAACACGGGGGTGGAATTATCCTTTCATCCGAGACGATATCTTTGCGTCCCACAATGATTGCCAAGACGTTCCATTTTGACTCGAGCCGGCCTGTAGGAGCCTGCGGGAGCGAAAAATCTCCATTGATAACCAATGCAGTTACGTTCGGTTACGCGTGTTTCCGTAAATTCAGTTACCTTATTTAACCTGTTCGAAGCAGAGTACCCGGCTCTGAGAAAACCATATTTGATATGCAAAGAGTGCCTCGCAGATATCGTAACGGTATCGGATACAGAGCGCGATAGGAGAATATCTGGTGGTACGATCGAAAAATCTCTGGGAACGAGAACCGATTTGCTCAACTGCGCGAAGCCGTTGTGTGTAAGTTGGCCGCTCGGTGCTTCGAAATCCAGTAGCGCGGTCTAGTGGTAGTCGGCCGGGCGGGCTGACTACAGGACTGGTCCGATGGAATAACGAAAGGAAAGTGGTCGACCATTCGTAAAACTGCCGCAACACCCAGGCGATCGGGCGATGGAGAGTCCAGGGTGTGCGACGCTGGTGCCCCGTCGGAGGGGCAACTACGAAACGAAGGCTGTACGTGCGAGCCACCTTCAGGAGCTGGACGTCCGTGTGTGCGTGCGTTGTACAATCCAGGGATTTAACGGCACACAGTGACATCGGATGGAGTCGCATGCACCTTCCGATGACTCTCCCCGAACGGGCACCAGCACCGGCAGGCAGGAACGACTGGTCCGATGGAAGTACTAAAGGAAAGTGCACTGAAAAAAAAATCGCTTGCGGGCTGCCAAAGAAAAAAATGTTTGCTTAAACTCTATTTTCAATTCTTACAATTCCATACGATATTGAAACAATGACGGCAAAACTAGCAAGGTGATATGTTATCGTTTTAATCCGGTATAAAATTAAACGAATTGAAAGTAGAATTGAAACAGCATTTTTTTCATTGGCAGGCCGCAAGCAAATTTTACTTGAATCAATGATATTTTTTTTCTGTGTGGTCAACCATTCGTAAAACTGCCGCAACACCTACGAAACGAGAGCTGTACGTGCGAGCCATCTTCAGGAGCTGGACGTCCGTGTGTGCGTGCGTTGTACAATCCAGGGATTTAACGGCACACAGTGACATCGGATGGAGTCGCATGCACCTCCTGATGACTCTCCCCGAACGGGCAGCAGGAAGCAGCATCGAACCCCAAGGTAGGGAATAACACTGGCCGAGCTCGCAGCACCGCCGGGAGAACGGAGGGAGAGGAGTGAGCTTTCTACCTTTATAACTAGCCTCATTGAGATTCAGAAAGCGTTCCGTTCCTCTCTCGTCCACCCACTCGGAGTTCTGGCTCCTTCCCTCCGCCGTCTCTATCTGTTCGTTTCCTCCCCTGCCTCCGTTTATCGATCTATGAGATTCCCTCCTACATGCGACCGGCTGTTGTCCCATCCGCGCAGGATATCACAGTGTAACACTATGCGCGAGGATGTTCAGCATCTCTCTGTATCAGTTTACCCTTTCCCACATCCCATTATCCATGCATTTATTCCTTCTCCGTCCGTCGGCCGATATCTCGCTCGCGGACCGTTCCGACAGCCCTCCGTCGAGTGTTTCCTCCCATCGGAACTCGTGCGTCCTCCTCGAGTCGGCTCTTCCTCCCCTCGGCGATGTTTTACCTGTCGCCCTTCGCGCGCCGTCGTATCCGCGACAAATAACTCCACCCTCACCGCCGAACAAATCACCCGGGCTAGTCGCACAAAGGGACACTGCGGGTTAATTGACCATTGTCGTTGCACACCGCGATTATCGGGAGCGGGATGCATCGACACACAAGGCGCGCTGCTATTATCATGTTTCGTAGCGGTCGGTTCGCCGTCCGAATAAACGCTGTCCGGTAACCGCCGACCGACACAATCACGAAATTCGTCGATTCCCTCGTCATCGTTCGCACGCAGAAACTCGCATCGGCGAGCCTATTTACGGGACTCGCTAATCGGAATAATGAATCAGCGGAGTGATTTTCACGGGATTCGCGCGTCCTTTTGCGATACGAGATGAAAATAAATTGGCTCGGCGATGACGCGAGCGAACAGCTCCGACTGGAGCGACTTGCCGACCAGACGCGATTACATGCCGTCGGAGTTAAAAATGGTCGACCTTTTGTAAAATGCCGAGCTATTCGTGTAACCGTGCACCGAGCATGTTATTCGCACGGCGAATTGAAAAAGTCTCGAGTTTCCCGGGAAAAATTCCAGATGGTATATGGACGTGTACCGAGCGTTCGGGGATTCCTCTCTGAGTGACTATTCACCTGAGCCTCGCGAAGTCGAAATAGAGTTGTGCCGGGGAGAGCGCCGTTCGCGAAGCCAGTTTGCGTTGTCGAAGCGCAAGGTAGGCGAGGTCGCCGGTTGCGAGGCTGGCAAACACACGACTCGCCAAGACCGGGCACAGAAAATTCTGGAAGGAAATCCGACAGGTGGCTTTTTTTAACTGCGCTCATCCCAACGGCTCTCGTATGGCTCGGACTCTGAAGATCTTTTTTTTTTTTCATCACGCTCGACGAATTTAAACGGCGTGACCCAATTAAAATTTTGCAACAAACAAGTCGAGGGAAAGCTTTTTTTAACGACAGCTCTCATTCTCTCTTCGCTGAAGGACGTGCGCCGTGTCGTTGGACGTGTATGCGGAGCACTCACGTTAATTGTTCACGCTTACCGGGAGAAATTGCGCAAGACTGTCCAGGAAGGGTTCTAATGCGGTCTTGATTTTTCGCCCGTTTCACTACCGTTTAAAAGTGGAAACCTCCGCCGAGCAGTAGTGACGTCGCCATTGCAATTTAATTTATTTACTTCACTCGCTGCTTTGATATTTACCTGAGTAGTACATTTACCGAAGTAGTAGCGCGCCGTCACTAAACAGACACGTATCGTCTTTGTACCGAATGAAAGTTAATCTTTTATCGAAACAACCTTCTATTTCTCTCCCAACATATAAAGCGTGTTCCAACTCAAACTTCAACGGTCCAGTCGAGCCGATTGTCCGGAAAGCCACAGGGAATTAATCGAGACGAAGCGTGAAACAAAAACTTGGACGAAGTTGATTATATCATGTGGTGGTGAGGACCGAAGATCCATGGCGCATGCGCATATAACAGGTAACACGACTCGACTGTATCGAAGTCACGGGGAAGGGAAGCCGAGTTTGGAAACCAGATTTGTCATACTCGCTTGTTGCCAACTTCGTCCAGTGTCCTGCGGGATGTAATTACGTAGTTCGAGAAACTCCGTCAGTTTTCCGAATCTCCGCAGCGGTCTGGGTCTCGAGCGGGAGAGCGACGAGGCTCGATCGAGATGTCCCGTTCGCGATGTTCGCCGAGCGATCGGGCGATCGGGGGCCGTTGAGAAAAAAAAAATTGTCCTGGCAGAATTCCTATCCGCGAGGAAATTCCACTACGGCATAGTCGCCTCGTGGACTCCTTTGAGAGAGCGTGACGAGAATGGCCAATGCACGTGTGTCCGGCTACTAGTGTAAATTCGATATAGACGTCGGGGCAGGCGTGTACACGTACCGCTGTACGCGTTGAAGGTCGGCTTCATCCGTGGGCCGAGAATTTTCAACGGCCGCGGGACTCGGCGAATCCCGCAATCGGATTGACCCACTGGCATTACTACCACAACCGTCGCCTCACCCTCAGGATAGCAACCCATTCGTTTCCTCCCACGGACATAGAACGGAGCGAACGGGCCTCGTCGGGAATCCATTCCCTACCCGGTAAGCCGTGTCACGAATTCCTATCGTCAGCCAGTCCCTTTCCCGACTTATCGCCGGACGATAAACAATAATTGGGCAAACAAACGCGGCACTCGAATCTTCACGGGCTAACGAAAATGGTTATTCGGTCGTTACGTCATACTAAACACATACCCCGTGCGCGTGTCCGACGGGAAGCGTGGTGACGAGAATTTGCCGAGTCATGCCGCACGAGGACTCGATGGGAAAATCGAACCCGTCGTCGGACTCTATCTGGATATCTTCCGAGCCAGTGGAGAGATGCGATAAAACTGGTCGGTTCGACGATATTCCGGTACACCCGGTTGTGTATGAACGGGATATCGAAGATTGTTACTTCGTCAATCGAACGAGTCGGCGTCCACCGATCGAGTTTGGCTTTAATCAAGCCACTATTGGATTACCCTTGGATCTACACGGGACGCGCTTGTGCGGCGCTCTTCGTCGTGGATGTGCGGCGACGATGCACGATGTACAACGACCGGGCCTTCAACAGCCAGCGCGTTGTATCGATTTCTCATTCTCAACTTGCCCTTATTTTCAGGGCACAATTTTACAGCTGCATTATCGATCAAACTATCCCACTTGCTTCGGCCGGCTCGTACCCTCCTTCAACCTCTCTCTTCGGGTCTTGTTCACTTGGCGGCTACGCCAACCCCCGTCCGGGCAAGAGTCTCGAGAGCTCTCGGGGCAATCCTGCGCACCTGTATTTCAGGAATGTGCAGCTGATAACGTCGTCCGTTGCGTGTTCTTCCACGGATGTGATTCTCGACGATCGGCCAATCGCATACTATGCCCAGCTCTCAGCTATTGGATTTTAAAAAAATGGTCCGATGAAGGAAATCAAATCCAAAAAGCGCCGGCCAAGAGAAAAACTGATGGACACCTTTGCAATGTGTTGAGCGAAAGTTGGAATTTGAAAACGAAACTATTGCAGTTCTATTGCCTGCAATGGTCTTTACTGTTCCTTGCAGGACGTAACGGTGGTTGAGATCGAGAAATCGAAATAGCACGAGGGGAGCTGCACTCAGCGTCAATGAAGCTCGAGAAGGGCTTTTTTTGCTCCAGGAAGAGATGGTAATGAACAGCAACTGACAGGAAAAAAAGGAACGGTCGGCATTCTCTCCGGTGAATTCCGAGTCCCTCGCGACTTCTTCGTAATTTGCTTCGTATAAAAGAGTCCTGAGGGTGGCGGTATTTCTCCGGCAAAAGCTACGGGACAAATGAGGCCATTCTCCAACAGGCATTAAGTCCAGGAAGACAACCGGCGCAACTGCCATATTCCTGCCTTAAAAAATGCATGCTTCGGATGTTTCTTTTTAGGTAGGATCTTATATTTTTTCATAGCTTCGTTTCTTTAATTTCAGAAGCACTCGGATTTGACTCTTACCGTAGCATCGTGTAATACCGAATTTCTCTCGAGCTCTCCCGACGCGAGAGGTATTCAGGCTACCGTGCCGAAATCTTAACGTCCCACGGATGTCTCGATCCACAGCTTCTCCATCTAATAGACTTTATACGAATTGGAGAGGATGGAAGCGAGCGAGTCGTTATTGCCTCGGGCAGAAGCATCCGGCGTCGCGTATAACGCCGAAAGGTGGGTATGTGTATGTTGCCGAGGGCGACGACGGAGGCAGAAACGACACGATCAGAGAGAGCACTGGATACGAACGTACGTATACCCGGTCCGAGGTAGTACATAAATGGAAGCTAGTTGCTCCGGGCAACGATGAAACGTCGCGGCACATGAACTAGCCCAGAATTTCCTGCACAGCCGGGATTCTCTGTTGCCGACTAGCGAGAGCCTGCCGATCATAGCTTATGGTCCCGATTCGCACTGTTCCCGGTAATTCGTATTTTTCGACATCTCGCGACTGCAGGAAAAAATCTCGGCGTCGCGTCGAATCGTTATTATCTCTCTACTGCAAATCCCTGCCCAACGGTTCGGGGCAGGGATTTTTTTTCGAATCTTTCCTGACTCTCGTTTTCGTCTCGACGAACGATCGACATTCAAATAACGCGAAAATCGCGCAACGGGGAGTGATCGGTCGGAGAGGAATGCGAATAGTGTGTTCCGGAAAATGCCGGCCAGTCGCGGAAAGGTCGGTCGACGGTGAACTGAGAACCACCTACGGTAACCACGTGCAGATAAATAGTATACTATTGCGCATATACGCAGATATGGGCGTAGGCGCCGCACGCGTATGAATCGAGGCAAATGCCTCCCACGCGCATTATCGATAATTCCGTATGAACCCATCGTATTTTCGCGTTTTAGTCACGCTCCCGAAATTGGCGATGCGAATGGACAGACGGACGTTCTGTATGATCGAATGAATTTTAAAAAGGATCGGAAGTAATTTTCACACGTTTTCCTATTTTTTTGTACCGTTTTGCGCATAGCATTTCTCTAAAGTAGGGAAGCCAAAAAAATCAACTAACCGGAAGAACGTTCCGTTATAGCTTCGAAGTCGTTTCCCGAGTGGCTGCGGGACGAGAGGAATGAAATCGCGGGCTTGCACAGCGAAGCGAAGAAATTTTCTTACAAGAAAATACAGTGCGACTCGAGTGCATGCATACAGGATCCGTCTGTATCTGTGCCGGAGATAAATACGGAGCGCTATCGAAGCTTGGAATGCCACAGGGAGAGGCGCCGTACGGTGTCCTAACGGAAAGGAAGGGCCGGGGGAGGAAGAAGCCGTGCACGCAATCCGTGCAGACCCGGGGCTATAAGCGGATTTCCGTATTTTTCATACCGTTTCCCTTACGCTCGCTCGGTCGCTCAGACGCGCTTCAATTCCAGTTTCCAGGCTTTTTTTCCTTCCTCTCCCCTCCCCCATTCATCCGCTCGCCTTCCAGGGGCGTCCTTTGACGACAGTTACGCAGAATTGTGGAAGAAAATAGAAAACTATCTGCACCCCAGCATCGCGACTCGCACGTACCGCTACGACGATGTTACAAAACATTGTTCCTACTGCAGGTATTCTCGAGCCTCAGTCGTTTATACGCCTCGAGTACGCTGACGACGTACACTTGAAGAAAAAAAATTGCGGCGAGCTCACTTCACTGCGCGATCCGACGCAGGAGATGGGGAAAAAGCTTCCGGCGTGGATATACGCAGGACGAGCCGTTTTACCAGGAAGTTGCAGCTCTGATACCGATATGTACGGTTGAGCGGGGCAAAATGGGGCAGCGGGGAAAAACGGTGCATGGGGCAAAACGTCATTTTCCAATAATTTTTGGATGCCTGAATTCGCCCCATCGATGCATCAGGCTTTTCTACCCCGTTTTGCCACCGTGTCCGATACAAAAATGATTGGAAAATTTAGTTTTGCCCAAAAACCCCGTTTTGCCCCGTTGCCCCATTTTGCGCCGCTCTCCCCTAAGCCGAATTTGTGAATGACCATAAAGATATCTGCGTGAAATCAAATTTCATATTTGGCAAGTCTTTGTCAATGCACGGCTTTAGGAAGAAAAAAGAATTCTTCACTTGCAGAATTTTATTCTCCAAGGGAACTTCACCGAGCAAAGTTGGTACGATCCAAAACACAGCCATTATAACTTGATGAAATCTATTCCCATGCAGATATGCTCAGGGTCATATTGGAAACCGGTCGTTTTCGTCAATAAACCACCAGGCGATGATCGGCAATGGACCGATCCAATAATTATCGATTTTCCACGCGAGCACCGCCAATTCAGAAAACCTCTAAGTTTCCAGCAACGATAACAAAAAAGTACGAGTCTGACTGATGAGAAAGAAAAATTGATTGCCTTTTCACTATCCATCGACTCGGTAAGTAAATAATCACCTCTCGTGACTATCGGGTTACTGAATAAAATATATGATGGGTATTTAACGACGCATTAATCATTCAGATATTGAGACAAGGATTCGCGCCATTCGGGTCGTTAAGTGGGCTCATATAGCCTCGTTCGAAAATGGCACGGTGGAATAAGAGAATTGGTTAGGGCTGTTCATTCGCGCTCGGCACTCGAGACGGTACCAACGGGCAGAGTCAGATATCGAAGTGGAAAATTAATTGCTTATGAAATGGCCTTCTCCGAGCGTCTCGGCCTTGCCAACTCGCGTGCTGAGCACCCTCGATTTCTGACTCCTTGGGATGATGACGTAGCAGATTCGACCTACCCCACTTATCTCGAGGGGAGGAACGACGGTTGGATGGGGAATTCGTACTATAATACCTATCGCGGTACAGACCGATATGGCGAGAAGCCCTCCCGTCCAGAGTTCTCCCTCGCGGGACCTCTACAGTTATGTACCAACCCTCTTCAGGCTGTTCCCGAAGCCGTCCGATGACTTTACGAAACCGTACTCTTCCTCTCAAGACACCGCCGATAGAATATTAAATAGCCCAACGCCAGGTATCGAAGGGCACGTCTAAAAAAAAAGGTGCAAAGTAATTTGCAAACGGATTCCCCATTTTGCAGCGGTTAATGTGTGGCAAGCGACGATCGAGCTTCCTTTAGTGGCGATACGCGAAATTTGTACGAGCCGAGTCGGGCAAGCGCTCGGTGAGAGTTTTAATAATTTGGAATGGATCGAGCCAAGGGACGCAACGGAGTGCAGTATACACAGAGAATTACCCAACAAAGTAGGTATGGCGGGGCCGCTGCAGCATCGACGGTGATGAAGGCAGCGAGTATCTCATTGAGGAAAGTTTCCTCGCAAATATGGAAACGTAACTGCAGAAACGAGACGGTGGGATGGAGTGGGTTTATAGGTATATCGACAACCAGTTTCGCGAGCATAGAGCGTAGGTGTGCTGGTACGTAATTCCTGGAAAGAGGCACGGGTATTTATCTCGCGACCGGGGAGGGACTGGCCGGGGCATCGATTTAACTCTCAAAAGCTCGTCCAGTGCCACACTCTTTCCTTTTCATTTTCCTTCCGCTCGGCACTGACGCTCGAGCGGGTATAGCGCATCCCTTTGCGAGCGGTGCTGGCTGGGTTTCGCTCGGAAATGAAGGGTTCGCTCGGAGTTGAAAAGCTCGCGAGGCGCACACACACGGTGTGTATTCCAGTATTATTTTCACCATCGCAGTCGACCTGTGTACGGAAAACGAGAGCGATGGGGCACTACAGATTCGACTAATGAAATGACGACGTAGAGTCGAATCACGCGACTCTCGTCGATATTTCTCCCCGGCAGCGATTGATTTATCGTTAAAGACGCCGAGGAGGACGAATTACCGGAAAGTCTTATTGGAAAAAGTTATTGGCTTCTCTTTGCGCGTTTAATGGCTATTCTCAGTCTTATCGCCGGTACACTCGGAGGTCCGTCGGCGCGGGTTAATCTCTCCGGTCCGCTAAGTACCGGGCCCCCTCGTCATCTCCCGGCGAAATCTGTAGCTGGAAATTGTTCGCTCATGTGGAAAGTATGCCGGATGATAAGAGGAACGTAGGTACGAGAAGCGGAGAGACGGGAACGATGAGCTGGGCAGGGTGGCGGAGAGAGCCCCGAAGTCGTTGCTTTCCCCCCTTAACAAACAGTACTTTGCCGACCTGCGTCTCGACAAATTAGTCCCAACGAACGGTTAATTGAATCGGCGCGAGCTACTCGGCACCGTAATATCTCGGAGTAATTGGCGCCCTTGCGGATGCGTCCGTCGTTTCCGGGCTTTCATCATCCCTCACGGGCTCCGCGACCGTTCTGCTATTGCTCAATACTGCTCACCGCTTTCTCGGTTCCGCATCGTCGATACTCGTCGCGGAGTTTCTCAAAAGGTCTCGAGTCTTTTTATTTCACTTCATTTTTTTTTATTATTTCCTCGCGACTCTGTGAGTAACAAGAACGCTCGTTATTCCAACGGCGCATGTCATTAATAACGAAATAACGAGGCTCCACTTTCTTTGTCTTCGTCTCCGTTCGTGCGACCTTTGTAATGCACGATTTGGATTTTGAACAGAGCGATAAATGATTTAGATACCCGACGCAACCTGACGTCAAGACACGAAAAGATAATTTGCGGCAAAGAGAACAGCGTTTGTTTCTCAGACAAGGGTGCGGGGAGAAGGGGGGGGGGGGCAAACGGGATTCAGCTGTGTAAATGGATTCGCGGAAAGTGGATGACGAACGAAATTAAGGGAAAGTGCGAGGCGACTATTGCATTAATCACGTAGTCGCTCGACTCTCAGCCCCGGGGGAAGCGACATTTAATTTTATCAAACAAATTGACGCCGGGCTCTCCGTCGCCTCGCGCAACGTACAGTCAAAACCTAAAGCTATCGGTGATCCTCCGTCGATGATCGCCAATCGTCGCGATCGCTCGGCGTAGCTCGGAACTGTTGACTGTATGGATGCAGAGGGGAACGCGATAAATGGAGACAACACCGTTCCGTCCAACATCCCACGTCCGGCGACTTTACCCCCCCCCCCCCTGCCCGTTCTCACCCTCGTCAAAAGGGTCGTCAAGATCACTCGAGGTCGAGAAAGTTGTTGGTGGTCGACTATCCCTCCCATTTTCCCCGGCTCCCGTATTAGCAGTTTTCATCAGCCCACTTCGGGTCCATCAACGATAGGAGCGGCCCGAAACGCGACCGAAACTTCGGCGATAACGGCGGCTTTTACTCGCAATCCCAAAGTCTCGCGACGATGTCCGGAAAGCTTCCGGGATGCTTCGAGTCCTCTCGGCAATTTATCGAATGAAGTACACTGATAAAAAAATACGGTTGAATCAACTAAAATTCAGGCAGGGACGTTCAACTAAAGGTTTTGTTGATACAGCTAAAAAATTAGTTTGTTCAACAATTTGTCGGGTGATTTCACCAAAATATTTTTGGGTCATTCAAATATTTTGTTGGACCAACTAAGTAGGGGAGAGCGGGGCAAAATGGGGCAACGGGGCAAAACGGAGTTTTTGAGCAAAACTAAATTTTCCAATAATTTTTGGATCGGACAAGGTGGCAAACCTGGGCAGAAAAGCCTGATGTATCCGATAGGGCGAATTCGGGCATCCAAAAAGTATTGGAAAATGACGTTTTGCCCAAAACCCGTTTTGCCCCGTTGCCCCATTTTGCCCCGCCCTACCCTATTTATTTGAACGTCCCTGCCCGAATCTTAGTTGATTCAACTGTACTTTTTTATCAGTGTAACGATAAACTAAATGCCACGATTATTTTCCACGAGGCTTATTTCTCGCCGGCCTCACGAGAGCCGCAGAGGAAAGTCGCAGAATGGAAGGTTTTCGCCAAAAGGTGGCGAGGAATGCTCGGAGTTGTCGATTAAATGAAACGAACAAGCGGGCAAACCGGGGGGGAGCCGACTAATTTATTCCTCAACCTTCGCTCTGCTCGTTCGACTTCCTGTTACTTTACTCGTGGAACGAATAAACGCCTCGCTTATCGTCACACCGCGGGGAATATAGTACTACGCTCGGTAGACGCCGCTCGCCGTCAGGCTCCGCGGTAATCCGCGATCAATGAAAATCCCGTTAAGAGAGAAATCTCGTCCGTCCCTCGCCCGCGGAGGCCGCGGGTCTCGCGCGCTAACCCGCGATGCGTAGATTTCGCCGGTGAAACGAGCTTACATATCGCGCACACCGTTCCGACGATCATGCCAATGTCCTGGATTCTTTACCGGGGTGGATGCAATTTCCTCGCATTCCAACTACCCCCTCCCCTTCGGGCCCCCCCCCCCCCCGCCGGCGCATCCCTTGTAACTCGCCCACGCATCTCGACGTCGTACGACGAGTGGGATGTAAATGACGGGTGGCTCGGGGGCATAAAGGCTATACCTTAGTACTGTGCGATATTGCCTACTGTGTTGGGTACTAAATAAACTGCATCTGAAGGGGGGAGGGAGGGTAAAAATGATTATGGGAACGAACGAAGGGGGTAAGAGTGGGGCGCGAATGGCGCAAAGCGGACGGTGGAAAGTGAATATCGGAGGAAGTGTGTTAATTAATGTAGAAAATAAAAAAATTAAAAAAATGCTTCAATGGCCCACTGTAATTTCTCGTTAAAGCGACCGGGTGAATCCCACGCCGCTTTGGTTTTACGTAAAGCGGGCAAATATTCAGCGTTCATTCAGCTTCGGCAACGCGGAACAACCTTGGTTCGTACTCGTTCCGGCGTAATTAACGCTTCCGGAGGAGCGGTGAGGTCGACTGATAAGGCGAGATTCGCCTCTCCCACAGATATTCGACTCGAATACCGCGTGAGATGGGGGAGTTATTTTTTTTCCTTTTTTTTTTTAATACTGCTCTCGTAGGTAAACCGCTGCGCAGCATCCCGCAAACGTGGCGAATTTAATGGACCATTATTATACCTCGGTGGTGGAAGCGAGGGTCCCGACTCTCGGATCCTACCCGGATCGTACGTGAAGTAGGGGAGAGCGGGGCAAAATGGCACAGCGGGGCAAAACGGGACAGTGAGGGCTAAACTCAATTTTTCAATAATTTTGGGATGTCCCATTTTGTCTCAACGATACATCCAGGTTTCCAAACCCGTTTTGCCCCGTGTACCACCTTCGTCACCATTCAAAAGTTATTGGAAAATTGCTTTTTGTCTCGTAATCCCGTTTTGCCCCATAGTCCCATTTTGCCCCGCTCTCTCCTACACATGATGTAGTGGGTGAGCTGCCGTCGGGAGATTAATTCTGGCGTAAAATGATATGTAAGGGAGGAACAGGGCAAAACGACCAACTTATTCGGGGGACATGGAAGAAATCAATTAGAAGTTTCGTCTGAAACGCGGTTTTGCACCGCTTTTACCCACATCGAACGGGAGAAAGCGAACGACCAGACGCCCACTGGGAGTTCACGAAGCCGGAAATCTCAAGATGCTCGAGAATCTCAAGTGGAGCCCGAGATAGCCGGGAAATTTAACGAAAATGAGGGAGGAGCTTTCCGAGCACAAAACAACCGGGAAACAGCCCACTGGAAGATCGGGACGGAACCCGAGTGAGAATACTTGCCTGGAATACTGGTCTAGAGAGACGGCCTAATCGTCCAAGTCGATTAGGCGGCTCGAGAGTTTTGATCCACTCGGAGATTCAGACGGAGCGCGCTCGATGAACGGGGAAAGAGGAAACGGGAGGAACTAGGGTTCCGCGTGGTTAATCGACTCTGGAATCCCGTCGAGGAACTACCGATTCACCGCACACCACCATCGAGTGCTCGACCCCGCGAACCATGCGTTATTCATATCGGCGCGTTAGTCCAAAGCAAAAAAAGCGTGAAAATCGAGATTTTCACAAAGCTTCCTCATCCAACCTACTTTTGCGTGCAAAGCTTCTATGAAAAATCGTCTTAAGCGATTATTTGGCATTCTCATAGAGGAAGCTATGTCAGAAGAAAATCGCGATTGAAAATCCAAAAACTCAGACATTTTGCCAATACTCACTAAAAAAAATTGTACTTATTCGGGACCTTGTGTAATGATCGTCATCGTCAAGAAGTATTCGTTCGACGAAAGCGCAGCTTCGTATGTGTGGAATAAAAAAAAATGATAATAATAATAATAAAAAATCTCATTTGTCCATAGTCCCGTTAATGGCTCGGCGAGCGCGCGAGCTCTCTCGAGAACGGGCGGGTGTTAACAAAAGTATAACGGCAGAGAGTACCGGGGACACACGATGCGGGAGCTCTCGGTGCCGTTATCGAGGCGACACCGATGTCGACGATAGCCGCGCCGCCGCTATCCGATAAAAAGTTAGCGGGCGTGACGCTATGTTCGAGCGCGTTGGGGAGGCCCGGGGGAGAGTCCGCATTCATATCTCGCCGATGAATAGAGAAGCGTATACGGTTGATACACGGTGGAGCTTTGTACGGTCGAGGGTGGTGAGGTAAAGCGCGCGGGGGTGCGAGAGATGCCGAGGCGAGAGAAGGGCGGCGGGCGAGAGAATGAGGGACGAAACCGGAGAACGAAAGGCTCGACTCTCGCGTGGTTGAGAGGTCGCGAGAGTTACGCCGTGCTTATCGCGGCTCCATCGCTCCGTGCATGTTGCCTCGAGTCTCGAAAGATATCGATTCGCCGTCTCTGTTCCTCCGTAGTTTCCCCTTTCATCGGTGTAATGTCTGGTACAATATCTGGGCACCCGGGACGACACGTGCAAAGTACCCTCGTCAGTTCCGAAACGGAGTGTGCACTCCACCTCGCCCTCTACGTACACCGCTGAATACTATCCGCATCGTCGATATCCGCGCGAACATTATATATGTCGTTGGGAAATAACGAAACGATATTTTTATCGACGGGACAGATGTTATTAATCGCGCGGAGCCTCCAGTCGTCGCGATTGCGATCGATCGAGAAAGTCCGATCGAGGACTCTCCGTGCGTCCAGTGGGAGCGCCAGACGCGACCGGTATCGGCACAGCGTCGGCCAGTGTTCGCCCAACGTTGGCCGGCGCCGGTCCTCGGTGCCATTCGAATCTGGGTACATTTCCCCGTCGATCGTAACTTCGTTTGCCGATTGTCCCGCCAAGCTGTTCCCTATCGTGGACTCGATACAGTTTTTGTGTTCCGGGATTTTTTTTTAAGGTCCGTTTAGCACGGGTTTTCCGTACAGTTTGCAGTATAGTCACTACTTTACAAAGAGGCTCCAGAAGATGTGGAACTCGAACAGCGGAAACTCCCGAGGAACAGTCGAACCGGCCTCGCGAACAACGCTTTTTAAGAAAAGAAAATGGAGGTGAAAAAAATAATATAAAGCGGAAATGCCGGAGCCTTCGGGGAATGGTCGTTATAACTTCGTTCGAGTTCCACGAGCCGATTCTTGAAAAAAAAAAAAACCGTACATTTTGTTCGACGAACCCAGGGATAAACGTTGAAATTATTGTTAAAGCGTATCGACGTTCACTCGCTCGAACGCATTCCATAATTTGAATAATAGTCGATCGGGCCGACCAGCCGACGAAATTTTCTATGTAAAATCGAAGCCATTAAACTGTCCCGTATCCCAGAACTCCATCATGCGGCCATTTCGAATTGGCGATTCGGGCATCCGGTGGGCATTCACCTATACGCTTTGCCTGTGGTGAAATGTAATTGAGGATCCTCGAGTTTCTGGGGGGACGGGAGGAGGGGGGGGGGGGTGGTTGGGTATGGGTAAAAAGCTCGTCAACGAAAAAGCTCGGCCGGTCTCGTTTATTCCGTCAATGTTAACAAAGTACCGGCGGCTCTCGGCATGAAACGAGTATTACAGCGCAACCGCACCGGAGAGCATGCGTAAATTCATGGAAGGACTACTCGATCGAACGGCGGAGAACGGTATCCATCGGCTCGTATAGTATCGTATCATTATTCATTACATAAACACAAGCCGGGGAAAAATTAAATAATGCATAAACGAAGATAATGACAAAACTGGCCTGTCGACGTCGTTATCGCGGTATGACATCGAACATACGTGGCGATACGTCAATCCATGGCGAATTGCTTTTTCGCAGTGGGATGCTCAAAAATGTTGATACCGCTAATGAGAAAATGCATTGTAGCGCAAGAGTGGTTAATACTTGGACATACCCAGATACGGTTTGGTCCGGCTGGCAGTGACAACCCAGCACTGGCGCAAAACTGGCCAAACTACCCAAGCGTCAGCAAGACCCACCTTACCTGGGTATTATCGAGAATCGGTTGAAATTCTCATTAATTGGAGAAACTTGGATAAAGGGTTGAGTCCCGTAAGCAGATCAAACGAGGATTCCCGAACGCATGTGCACCGATTAAATTCCAGTAAAATAGCGTACAACTCGTACAGAATAAAGCTCGGCAAGGCAGCGCAATCTCGCTAAGCTCGCCCGTCCGGTTGATTCGCTCGCGACAAGGGTGGAGCGATAGGAGGATGCACAAAGCCGAGGGAGATATGGAGGTAGAACGGGGTAGAGATGCCTGGACAGAACAGCTGCGATAGCTGTTCTATGGAGAGATGCCCTCGGCCCGATAGTGGGTCGGCTGAGCACGCGAGAGCTTTTTGCGTACGTAATCAAGCTCCGTTGATACTACTGTAGGATGTAAGTGTAGATAATAATGAATGATGGTACCGTTACCCACCACGACCACTATCCGTGCCGCGTTACCGATGGAAGCCGGCCGGTAAAAGTAACTCTCGTTGGCCAATGTCACGATGATCCCTGCGACCACACTTTACTCTCTGATTTACCGCCGTCCAGTGGTATTCAATTAACGCTCGACCTCAAACGCTCTTTCTCTCTATCTCCGTTCACCCGCACTGACCGAAAAAGGGGTTTACCAATTAATTGGTACGGCAGAGAAATTTGTCGATTAGTTTTGCCAACAAACAAATCAATTAGTCGATTAAATGAATTAGGGAATTTATGTAATTATTGGTTGATAAGATTATTAATTCAATTAATTGATTTGGGCCGAAAAAATGTATTGGTTGAATCCCAATCAATTAATTTGTTGGTCCAAAAACTTGGTTGGCTGACAAATTAATTTGGTCGTAACCACTGATTTTTATTTCCGTCCGATTAAGGCCTCAACATAACGATATTCCTCCCTCGATCGTGAAGTATTCAGTGAATCGATATACTTCAATCGAAGACTGCAGTCGGCCCGATCCTTTTTCCGTATGCCGGCGCAGAATCCATCCAGAGGCGAATTCAAGGTAAAATTCAAGTAGCCCGTCTATACCGCTGGGCCGTTGCTAAGCTGCCTGGGAGGGCGAGAAAGCGCGGGCTCGCACGTGATCGGACTTTAATTACGCAGGAGTACGTGGATATTGTTTCAAACGGAAATCCACGATGGAAAGTAACTGTGTGTGGGGGGGGGAGGGGGGTTAGTGCACGAAGGAGAAACGAAAGTCGGAAAGACAGAAGGTAGCAATCGAGTCGGCCAAGAAGAATTTCAGCCCCGCGATTGGATTCGGAGAGCGGCCGTGAGAGGAAAACCGGTGATAAATCTAGGCTAGATTGCGCCCCCTCGACGAGAGGAAATTGGGGATCGTGATAGCGCCCAATCCACTATAACGGGATAGATTTACTCTAACTACTACCCATACTAACGCCTCTTCGCGACCCGTGTATCACGGCGCTTTTAACACCTCTTTCTCGCCCCCCCCCCCCGGCATTTTGCCTCGAGTTTGAACGACCCCGATCTCCAATCTCCCTATTGATGGATCATCAATCGTCACTTTGTCTACTTCGAGGAGGAAGGGGGGAAAGCGGGAAGGATTTGACAGTAAAAGATTGTAAATTGATGCGCGCAGCCTTACTGCGGGTCTGGCGGAACTTTTTTTTACACCGACTCACCTGGCTCATTTCGTATGCATAAAGGCTGCAACGATGGCGAATTGATGTGTGAGGCGCGGGCGTAAAATCTGTGATTAATGAAACCCGATACCGGATGCACTTTGGTGACTACCAGCTTCCCGCTGTAAACGGCAAAGACGAATTTGCCGTTAAGTCACATCGGTTACATTTTTACCGGCAAAGCGACCAGCCACGGTTACCGGCTGTTACAGTAAATCGCGTGCCACCGAATTTCGAAACCTTTGATTTCTATTTAACAACCGCAAACTCGCGTTCCGTCTATCCGAACCCGTGTAATTGCATCCCGCTGGGTGCTCGCCTCTTCCGGCAAATGCGGCAAGACTGACGAATATTTCGTTTAATTGCACGCACCGAGTTTCGAACTTCCGTTTCGGACGTCTAATACTATCGGTTCGACTCGGTGCCTGAAATCAGCGAATACATATGCGCACTCGGGGATCCGGTGCTATAACAGACCTCTATCTGTTTATCGAGGGCGGTGTTGATTTCCCGATGAGCTTGGGGCAAATCGAGCTTGCTAGTTTCCCTCTTCGGCGGACGGTCGGTGGTTGGCTCATCGTAGCCGTACCGTCACGTTCGGCTCCGACCCGCCGTCGTCAACCGTGCACCGCACTGTTTACGCCGAGGCGTAGCGCGCTTAACGGTAATTTTCTATTTTCTCGCAAATTGGTTGAGCGAACACGCCCTTTCCGTATACAAACCGTCGGGTATCGCGAGGGCGCTCGACCGCGCGGTTGCATCAAAGAGCAATCAAGAAAGGCTAACCATCGACGTTAAAACGGATCACACGTATCCATCCTGTCCTTTATACCCGATAACGATATTCGTATTCCCGACGAAACTTCACCGAGTTTCCTCGAGATTGATCTCGGTACTTTTTACATTCGCCTAAGTCTCGAGTCTACGCCGTAATACGAAGAGCGGCCGAGAATAGTATATTGTGCAACAAGGGTCGAAAGTTGGCGATTGCGACGAGTGTGAAGTTTGCGGCCCGAGCGAAGCAAGGGCTATAATCACACGAGTCGCAATCGCCAATTCGACACTCGTTCCACATCATACTTTTTGTCACAAGTGCATGAATCAGCGGCACTTGGAATGGCAGTCGCGCGAGACGAATACTGAAAAGTGAGCTTAAGTCTCTAGGATAGAAAACGTCGAAAGAAAACCCCCAAGGGACGAAAGTGAACGAAATGCGAACTGCGCGACTCTGTCATTTCACCACAGATTCACGACTGGCATGCAATACTCCACTTTCGGCTCGCAAGACTGCCATGTAAAGTGCCGCGATTCATGCACGAGTGACAAAAAATTATTTGGATACATCGTACACGGACAATAATTATTGCCTATATTATTAAATAATCTAATTATTTAATAATAGTAGTAGTCAAGGTATCGACACTACATAACATGTAAAAAAAATTTCCATCCAAAAAACTTAAGTTTTATCACTATATTGCATATTGACATTCGGTCATCAACTGAAGTCCTTCGGCCACGATCATTAAGAAGCTTTTCAGCGTTCCAGTGTATGGCTCGATCAATGATTTGTAGACGTAAATGTTCAGTTTTCTATTTTGCTATTGATTAATTTTAATTGTTGGTATCCTGTGTTTATGCGCTGTTTACATTTACCATACTCAATAATAACTATATCAATATTGAATAACCTGCCGGAGGTGGGTGGATGACGATTAGACCTCGACAATCAACAAAATAAGTACGAGCCCATCGACATCCAGTACGGGAATAAAAGGAATTGGCAATTATTTCGGAAGGAAGACCGAGAACAATGATAAAGTTTGACGACGTTTCCTCGATGAACCGGATCGATGGCAATTATGCGGCGCTTCGAGTTCCTTCGATTCCTCCCTCACGGAGGATTTTATTACTCTTCGACGAATCGATGTGGCTTCGCCATTATCGCGTCGTTATGGGTCAGAATGAGTAACGACGGAGCTTAGTGGGACGAGGGCGCGCCCGTTACCGCCCGGCCGTCACAATCGCCCGATCGTTGAGCTTGTTTTCCACATCAGGTAGACCGGAAGACGGCGATCCGGCAGTACCCGATCCTAAAATAGCGCCGATAGGTCCGACGAATGCGTCAACTTCTCGAGAACAACTGTCGGCGATAACTCTTTGATACGTTCCACCCAGCGGCCGGAAACCGCTTTCACTTCACAATGAAAAATTCAAGGATTTCTCCCGAGAGATTTTTCACCGATCGATGTGTAACCGGTCGCGTTGGTTTGACAGTTTGCGGATCAGAGCGGTAAAGCAAGGGTCCTTCGAACATTCATTATCGCGTTGGAGGGCCGCGAAGGGAGCGAAAGGGGAATCGCCGAGAGCTCGCAAAAAAATCTCAAAAAACGCCGGTGAGATGAAAACCGATGAATTCGCCGAGAACTAATTTGCCTCCGTGGAGCTGACCGAAAAAGGTTGTCAAAGAGATCGCGAGCATTGAGCCATTATTTTCATCGTCCATAAACACCTGTAAAAACTGAACCAACCTCGTTACTCCTCGCACAATGGGATTTCCAGCGGACTCGACGAGGGTACAAGTGGCCTGTGGCAAAGTTGAAAAGTTGAACCGAGGAAGAATTTTAAGAAAATGCGGGAGCTTCGTATACCGCATTAAGTACCATTTCGTGCGTTCGAATTTCATGCTCGGCTTGAGATTAAAAGTGGATTTCCATTATCGGATGGCCATACAGGGGAAGAGACGAAGTAGCGAGGGAAGTGAAGGGGGTCCGCGTGGGCGTATCGTCGGCGCATTGTTCGCCGATTAGTGCCGGCTGAAGTCGCACCATTGTGTCCCTTTGGTACGACGACGGAGGAGTCCGGAGCGCATTTGCCGTTTACGCGCGACGGGGAATCCCGGAAAAACGGCAAACAGTCCGAGCGCGTTTCCCAACGTCTGCTCTTTGTTGCAGGACAAACGAGGCGGATGGATTCTACTCGAACTTAATTTTTCGCCGAGCTCGTCGACCTCTCTCGGACGTTGCACGAAGGCCTGTTATTATTATTTTTTTTTTTTTTACGGACCGAACACTAAGTCGCTTGCGGATATGAACCGACGTTGCACGGACACTGCAGCTAAAATGCATTTCGCAAAATAGGGAAACGGAAAGAGCTCGACAGCCGTCGTGAGTATAAATGTTTTACCGTTTGTGGAAGGAAATTAAAAGGGACAATATTAAAAGGGAGAATAACTGATGCAAGAGGCGTCTTTTTTTTGGCTGTATTCGTGTACACTGTCATTAACGCTTTGTAGTATCACTGCTCGGTTCTCCAGCTGCGCAGAAAATACGACTTGTAAATGGAGACGTACCAGGGCGAACGGGAGGGTACTGAATTTTATGCGCAATGCGACGATGCCTTCCGAGAATATTGCGACGGTCGCTGCAACGACCGAGCAAAAAAAAAATGAAACACTTCCTTGCGTTGACGTATTTCTCTCCTATTCATTGAACCGCAACCTCGGTCGTCCTGGCCTACCGATACCAAGATTTTTGCACTGCCTCGGAGAACTCTGCGTGACGGTTAATCTCGATCGAATAACACGTATGTTATTTATGCATCGGATTATTTTCGCATCGGGTTATTTTTGCATCGTGTTATTTTTTATATCATGTTATTTCTTATATCGTGTTATTTTGACATTATTTTATTATGACCCGGTATTTGACCTCACCGCCGCAGTGCACTGACGAGTTGGACTTTACAGAGATAGGGGAATATGAGCAACGGTACTGGGTGGAGGATTGAACCAGCGCGAAATTCCGGCAGTGTAACGCAGTTTCTCAGATTTCGGAGCCCACGCTCCTACGCGGTTAGCCAGACCAGAGGCTCATCGCCTAGTCAGACACAGTGCATCACATCCTGGTACTCGCATACACGCGTGGATTCAGCACCTGTGGATGTATATGCAAAGTTGCGGCGCCCGTGGTATGTACAACAAACAAGTAATGCACGGGAGTCGCGGATACGTACGTCCATGAGTATGCACGGGACAGGAACGGTGTGCACAGGATGCCCGAGCAATCGCCCCCGCCGAGACGAGCGAGGAACAACAACGTTTCACCGGCATGCCCCACTGGGATTCCCCACCTGCGATCCCTGTGTAACACACCTCCGGCAGATTCCCTCCGCGTTTTACGTGCAATGCCCGTAACAGGCAAACACGCTGTTGCGGGTCGCAAATTTAACCGCCCGTGAGTTCGTCCGCGTTACGATTAGCGTTGGTCAAGTTCGGACGAGGTCGAGATTTATATCGATTGCTTAACACCACGAGAGCGTGTCGGCATGGGTATAAATAATCTGTTCGACGTTTTCGAGACGAGGAAGCAAAAATATGTAAATTATTGGAAAACAACAAGTGAATGATTGATCATCCCGATTATTACGTAAACGATTGATACGCGTCGATTCGCTACTTTTACCATACATTTTAATACAATGTGAGATATAGTAAATAAATAAATAATTATGAAAATAGTCACGACCGATAGACCGGCCGAAAAATTGGTGCATCCACTTCCTAGAGGGCACTGCGTTTACGTGATGAAAGGGTGTTTTCACAACAGTGAGGTCGCGACCTCGCGTGACGTTAAAGGTCCACGGTCCCCGAGTCCCGCGTACGAGATATCAATCGTGTATCCTTCGGCAGGGACTGTGTTAGGTAAACGAGAGTTATCGGCGAGCTTTTTATTTTTATAAATAAATTTCGCCAAAGATCGTGAGTCAAGGACCCGTTTACCAGAAAAAAAAACGCAAAGGATAGGGGAAGGGGGGAGGGGTAATATGGGTACAGGCAAATCCGACGACGAAACGTAATTTTCTTAAGGTGCAAAAAATGATAAAAATCTCGGTGGCGCGGCACGAAGGAGTCTCGCTGAGGCTGCCGCTACGGATCTCTCGCGACGAGCCACTTCTAAAAATCGCCCCGGATAACCCCGAAGGTCTCTTCGGGATCGCGCGCGCAGCTGAGCGAGAAAAATGCGGTGGTTTTCGTCGTCGTGAAAACGGAAACTTTAAGCCACGATGGACGCGCGAGCGACGGCGACGTTACACGCGGGCAGTTTCTCGTCCGAAATAAAATCCGGTGACCTTGAGGGGTTGGTCGTTTTACGCCGAGAATAAATAACAAAAGCCACGTAACAATTACGCGACGCCGATCCGATCTTTGCGTTTCTCTTACGCTGCATACGTCGTCGAAATTATCAGGCGGTTCGTCGAGAACCTGCGAAATATCTTCGTGCATTACATATATGGAAATGTACGTAAAAAGTCAAAGGTGCGCTGCCACATTGCAATCGCAAATGTTCGACCGTCTATACAGTAAAGGGGAATCGAAGCTTTGATGTGAACAGAAATGCTATTTTTATATATTTCTCGACGACAAGCCCGGCGCTGACGAGATTGCTTAGTCTCGCTGTAAAAAAATATAGGGTAGAGCGGGGTAAAATAGGGCAACGGGGCAAAACGTCATTTTCCAATACTTTTTGGATGCCCGAATTCACCCTATAGGATACATCAGGCTTTTCTGCCCAGTTTTGCCACCTTGTTCGATCCAAAAATGATTGGAAAATTTAGTTTTGTCCACAAACTCCGTTTTGCCCCGTTGCCCCATTTTGCCCCGCTCTCCTCTACATATATATATATATATAAATTAAAAACAAGGTTTCTTCGATATCACTGTCAGCTTCCAGCTAGCTTACGTCGGCGCTGTCGCGTATTATAATGAAGTTTTTAAGCAGTACCGACGGAAGACAATAACCACAACGACACCATTTTAAATTGCGGCAGGATAAATCCTTCAGTTTTCGTCCTCGCTGCCGCAACCCAGCATTTAGGGCAATCCGAGACGAACCGGAACTACCCTCGAGCTGCAGACACGGGGCAAAATGGGGTACGAAAATACTCCGGACATAATGCGAATTCCCAAACCCAAACCCAAATTAATACGTAGGGTAGAACGGGGCAAAATGGGGCAGCGGGGCAAAACGGGGTTTTCGGGCAAAACGTCATTTTCCAATAATTTTTGGATGCCCGAATTCGCCCTATCCGATACATGAGGCTTTTCTGCACAGTCTTGCCACCTTGTCCGATAAAAAATGATTGGAAAATGTAGTTTTGCCCCGTTGCCCCATTTTGCCCCGCTCTCCCCTATATAAAAAAAAGTCAGTTGTTGATCAATTTTATTTGTGGTCGCTAAGCAGTAAAAAAAATCGGTAACTGGGTTCTCGTTCGAACGGCCTCTGTGCCATAGCTCGCCCATTTTGCCCCGTGCGCCGTTAACATGTATCACGTCTGCACAACCGAACGATTTTTGTGCGAGAAATACGCGAAGCTCTTTCTTCCGTCGAGAACCCGAAGAATCGATCGTCCGTTGCGGCGGCCGAAGCGAAACGACGTCTTCCCTGCGATATGTTCTCTCCAGAGAGCAACGAGCAGAACACCCTTGCACGAAGGATGGCCGAGATATATTTTTCATCGGTGCGAAAAGACGACGGCAGATTCGCGGACGCATCTCTTTTCGCGGAAGACCGAACAATGGACAGGGATCTTCCGCATCGCGGAGCCGAAAGGCTCTGAGCTGAAGGGATGGGTGAAGAAACGATCCCCGACTTTTCCCGGAGGAAAGCCGTGGCAGACGATGCGCCCCCGAAAACTCGACCCCTGTTGCTTTCGTACATCAGATGTTGTGCACATCCTGCCGTTATACGACCAAGCCCCGTACCTTTTCAGAATCGCTCTGATTTCGTACACATATATTCCTTGACGTAAAGTCGTTAATCTCCGTTTCTCTGTTGCATGATCGGGAACCATAGGGGTGCGGCTTTTCTCGTCAAAGCGCGGCCTTTCACGGATACAGACGGTAAGAGCCTCGGTGTACGTCTCGAGCCACGGGGCCGGGCGGCCCCTGAGAGCGTGCAAAGGTAGCGGGGTAAAACGGACAATTTTTACCAATTTTTCGTGGGACATGAAAAATAAAAAGTTTCATGCGTTCTGCACCGCTCTCCTCTACAAAGCGGAAACACTCAGCAGAGTAATAGAGGAAGAGCGTCGGCAATATGGAAAGTACGTAAATAGGTGGGCGAAAGTGGGATCATACGGACCAGCCTAATCGACTGCCCGGGCTTAAACGATCTACCTAACACACTTCGACATTTCTTAAGACGCCAAACGAATCCGAGAAAATTTGAATATCATTGAAACTACAGTTATTATCCACACGTCAATGAATCTGAATTCTGAAAACGTTCATCACTTGTGGGCTGTATTTTGATTATGTGTATTTCAGAGCGTGTCTATTTTGCCCCCTTCGCTACATGGATGATAAATCGGACAAACGAGACGTAAGTGCTCGGGCGATAAAAAAAACATACTAGAATGCAAAGTTGCATAAATAATGATACTTTTCAAAGCTCGAATTATGTCGAACATAAAACAAGCCCGATTTCCCCTCGAAGCTAAATGTGTGTTTCACTGGTTTTTTTCTTCTTTTTTTTCCCTTTGTCCCCGATGCAACTGCAATAGTACACTCGTCTCTGTCAGCCGTGTCGGTTGCACATGCTGCGTCTCTGTACTCGAGCGCGCATCGCCGGTATCTATCTGCCTTATATATTCATAATATAGGTATACGAATAGGTGCTGCACGGACGTTACCGGTGGCCGATGTAGCGGTGTATGCGTATCTATGCGGCTACTCGCGGAGCTCTATGGGCTCTCCGATAAAACCTGGCTGTATACACACGAGTGCAATAACGAATGAGAGTGCCAGTGAGCCAGAAGGCGAACACACGAGTTTCGCCGAACCGTCGAAACTCCGTTGGCCGAGCAAACGAACCGAGAGTCACGCGAGGACGGGCTATACCGATATATTTTTTTTTCTCTCTTATGTAATAGGTCCGTATATTCCTGCTCGGCTCTTTCTCTCGACCAGAAGTGTGTAAAACGAGCGCAATGGCGCTACTACCGGTCAGAAATGTAAAGTGAAGTAATGAGTACGATAAGTACCATCAGGGGGTGGGAGAGCGGGGAAAAACGAACGGTTTTTATCAATTTTTTTTTTTTTTCGAGGTTTATGAAAAAATATTGTGTTACGCTACGAGGAAGGGAAGTGCGCGATTTTCGCCGAGTGTGAAGTTTGCTGGGCGACCGAGGCGATGGCAAAAATCACATGAGGCGAAAATTCACTTCCTCCCGTGTAACGTACGGCACTTTTTGCGACCTCGTTGAAATAACCACATTCCTTGCGTCGCAGAATCGTCATATTTGCAAATGACCATGCCCCGGGGCTTCCTCGGGAGTTGCGGGACTTCCAGGCGGAGTAATGAGCACTATTACTCCCTAGGGAGTAATGTAAATGTGACGTCGCGGTTGATTATTTAATGTTGATTCCTTTTATTCGAGGAGCCAACTCGGCTACAGAACGCGGTTTTAGGAAGGAAAGACTCGGTTTAC